>JAHWFP010088292.1:14291-26110 GCA_023313725.1 Lithobius niger | reverse complement strand
AGCGGTAGGACTTCGGCATTTGTTTCAAAGGTCGTGGGTTCTATTCCCCGCTCAGGCAATCTGACATTTAAGTCCAGAACGTAAATATGGTTTGCATCCGTATTTATTTGACGCTTTTCGAGCCCTCTGGCTTTCCGTCCTTTAGGGTTGGCATCTTGTGTTGCCTAGATTGGCCCCCCCCCCCCCCAAAAAAAAAAAGAGTCCTCTCTCTCTGCATATCTGATCTTCGGGAGCTGATTGAAGCTGACATTGATCCATGTTGCTACTTATCAGAAATGAAAATGACATTTTTCCTCGGGGATTTTCCTTATCGTCTCACAAGGTTGACAACACATTCCCCCTCACGCGACTTGAATGACCGACCGCTCGCGTGCTATCGCTAAATAATAACTAATATCAAGTAGACAAGTGTAGACTCCTCAGAATTTCGTTTACATACAGTCTCTTTAATAATATTTCATAACAATCACCCGCACCACTCGTTATTCTATACAAACACGGACGAACCTTCTTATACCGAGTTCTCTCCATTTCGTTATGGCGAGTATTTTTCCTGTGATTTCCTTATCCCCGAAACAAGGCATCGTTGTAAAGAGGTTCAGGTGTTTTTGGCCAATCAGCTTGCAGGCCCGAGGCGCTGCTGCCGTGTTATTATGGCCTCGTGCCTTCGTCTTCCTCTCCGCTCTTATCGCCTTCCAAATCGTCGATTCATCTTCCGTATCAGTTTTTGGCGAGCGCCGTTGACATTAAACGTTACCAGTCCCAAATTACAGCCTCCCCATCCGACGCCGACCTGTCGGAACGCTCTGTACCACGCCGCCACCATCTGCCGTAGAGGGAGCCACTGTCAACCTGTAATCCGGACGCACATTCACGAATTTGTGAGAAAGAATTCCAGATTTTGAACTCTCAGTAGTATTTCTCACTACTAACATTTCTCAGTAAATTAAGTAAAATTAAAGGACGGAAAGCCAAATGGCGAGCGGTTAGTGATAAATAAGTGAGTGAAGCAGCAGCCGAGTGGTCAAAGTTCCCATACTTCCAAACTAAGGGATCGTCGGCTAGAATTCCGCTTCCACACGGGAGCTAGAAAAAGCGATTACTGATCTAAGAATCGGCCCTAAACGTAGGACCGATTGCTTGCCATTTTTAGCGTTGAGAAAAATTTATATTTTGGGGTTCAACTTTGCACCACCAGGCAACGCCGACGGTGTAACTGGGGTTTCTCTAGTTAGTTTATAAGTATTAGTATTTCTTACTGTTTCTTCACCAAAGACTAAACATTCAACGTCAGAAGGAGTAACGATGTTCCGTATTTCTAGTGGAGTCCTCTGCCGTCATAAAACTGAATCCAGTATCTATATATATCATTACACTAAATCCGCAAGGCAGCCATCGGCAGCAGCCAAAGAGGGAGCAGCATCTCCACTCTCCAGGCTAGCAGCGCGAACATACGATGCCATCTACCGACCGAACGGCAAATTAAATGAGGGGGGGGGGGAGGCGAGACGGGGGAGGGAGGGGAGGGGGCGGGGAAGGGGAGCGAGCCGCCGCGGAATGAGCGAGCGACGCCCGCGACTCCGCTAGTCTTTGTTAAACTGCATTAAAAATGTAGTCAACGGACCTCCTTCATTCGAAAAACACCTTTGCAAAACATACTGTATAATAACGATTCAAAATACAAAATCCTCACAAAGTTCGCCCATTTTCGCAAACTCGAGAATCACCTTTTCTCGCTGTCTTGTTTATACTATTAAGTCTGCATATAATCTGCTGTTTTGTCCGTACCCCAAGGAAAATTGTACAGCGTCTTCAGTGTTGATATATAGGTTTTTTCAGAATGTAGCAAAACTGTTAAACAGGGAAACCAACAATCAGTAAAACTGAACCGAGCACCTTTCAGTTTATTTCTTTCCGACACCTCCACCCCCATTTCCTAACCATACCTCCGCCATTATTTTGTTTACCACTACACCTCTGCAACAAATAGCCGTCTTCATCAGGCCTCTTTTTCAGGACTTCAACTAGATCATCTTGGACATGGCGCATTTGGATATCGTGGATATCTTGGATATCTCGGATAGCATGCGCATTTGAATCTGAGAAGTTCCGAAGCCTCTGGTATTCATTCGTAGGGCAGTGTTGTTGGTTTGTTCGCTTGGTTCCATTCATGATCAAGGCGACTGTCAATTTCTCTGTTTACGAGGTTGCCTCGCTCTCGGAAAAGCTGGCCTCCTTCATTGTTTTTGAACTTAATTGTGCTGAAAAAGACTCATACTGGTAATCAACAATGCTCAACACTGTAACCCCCGTTTAAGCTTTTTCATCTACATATTTTTGTCCTAGACAAGCTTTAAAAAAGAAGAAAAGATCAGATTTTTTTTGTTTTGGGATGGAGGGTGGTCTAATTGGTAGAAGAGGCGCCCGTGCGTCTTCCTCTTCTAACTTCCTCCCTCCTGTAGCGTCTTCCTTAAGATTTAGTGTCCCGCGTTCGAGAGCAGGTGTCCTCCCTCCTCTCCCTCTCTCCCATCCCCTCCCTCCCCCTTCTGTGATTTAGCTCCCCCACTTCGACAAATAAGATGTTGGCTGCAAAGCGTTTCATTTTCCACAAATACCGCAGAACCGAAAGGTGTGCGATTGACACGACAACTGCCCCCATCGCCATCTGTCTTCAATTTTGGGTACTTCTACAAGTAAGAGCGGTAATAATGGCCGCTGGATATATTTACTCGTTTTTCGGGTGTGAAGTAACACTCTTTACATCTGCCTCAGGCCTTCCACGCACTGCATCAACGTCACTAAAAACGTAAAAAAAAAAACCGTAAACACAAAAAAATAGTCAACTGATTTTTAGTTCGCAAATCGGCCTTCCTATTTTGCTTCTGTGGCTAATTGAACAGCAAAAGTTGTATTGAGCCGCAGAAGAATTGATATCTTGACTGAATTATTCAAAACTATTTGAACCAGTGTTATGGATTTTCAAACACCCCCGGAAATCTTCGCGGAACAGTATATTTTTCTTCTTAACTAGCTGTTAACCGGTTTAAGAACGCACGTGCTTGATAAAATGGTGTATCAGTTCCCGTCCTTCCCTCCATTTCTTGGTGGGCAACGGCGATGGGCAACACCCTTCACTACGTGTGGGAGGACGACGGATGGAAATCGTAAATGAGTTCACGTTTTCAGCCATTTTCCACTTCTACCTCGTGGTTTTCCAGGTTTTCTCAGTTGGCCTTGCACTTCACCCTGGTGGTTTCCAATTATGGTTTTGTGTGGCACTCACATACTTTTGTCAGGCGCGCGAGCTGTTAGACGATCGCCCGAATATTGTCCGTTTTCACTGGCCGAAGCAGATGACGTAGGAACACAACAGCTAATCAGAGCTTGCTGTCGCTATTAGTCCTCGCTGGCTTACAGTATTAATAATGTAGACAGCAGAATTAGTGTGTTTTGTACGTTAATTTTAGTAGAGTAGCATAACGGCATGGTGTTTACTAAAACCGAACTCCCCCCCCCCCCCCCCGCCCTCCCCAAGTTGTTCTTCATTGGGCGGTTAGATTTTTTAGTTGTATTTCAGTCAGTCGTTGTTAAAAAAAATCATGACTTTAAAAAAAAATCATAGCTCGTTTCAAAAAAATTATGACTTTTGCAGAATTATCATTACTGTAAAATAAATCATGAGTTTTCATAATATCATGAAAATATGGTAAGACACCCTGAAAGGAGGGCCTGACGCTATACTGACCATGTTAATTATTTATATATTGCCCCATCTTACAAATCTAATACTGGATCGCAACTTCTCGCTGCCATTTGTCGAACAACAGATCATAATTTTTTTCACGGATTGTACTATAAGGTAAAATTATGCTGTATAAGTTTTTTCTCAAAAATTCGTGTTAAAATTCACTCGTGCTGTCCAAGCAAACTCCTTTACGTCCAGCAGTGGAAACAGCGGGTTTGAAATATTTCTATCCTCTCTGGTCGAAATGACGCTGATGCGAAGAAGGAATTTCCTTTGTTCTGTAGCGGCTTACACCCAGGGGTGTACTGGCAATATGGGAAAAAGGGAGTTTCCCATGGGGCCTATGCTCCGAGGGCCTGCCGGGGGGGCCCACTGAAATTTTGTATGATGACTGATTTCTTCAAAATGCCACACAAGAGGGGCGTAAGTAAGTTAACCATTTCCCAGGCCTAAATGCCCTGCCAGTACGCCCCTGCTTACATGTGCGGCTATGCAACTCACGGAGCCAGCACTCTGTAGTGCACCTTGCCAATAACATAGCTGTTGCACGGATTGCGCCTGCTAACCAGTCACGTGACGTAAAGCCTTGGGTAAGACCCATTGTTCACAACCAGTATAAATGGTGGTGGCCGAACGATGGGACTCATGTTGGTGTTGGGGATCGAACTGAAAGGTTAAATCCCTGGAGCCTACGAGGGCCAGTCAGAAGGATAAATTCTCGCTGATGCCTAATATATAATGCTATGTATATAGTCCCCTAGCTATACAGTAAGAAGTAAATTGGAATTGAGCCTTGTCTTGAAACTAATCGTCTATTCCCATAGCAACCTTACAGCTCAAGCCAAGGCCGACAGGGACAGAAATTGATTTTAACGCCTTCCGACTCAACATGTTAAAAAGCCAGTAAGTGCACATTTATGCAATAAGATGCAACGTTTCGGGATTCCTCATCCCACTGTCAAGCGAAAGACATTTTCTTTAGCATATGCTAAAAGTCAAACAATATACACTTAAATGGTTTCCCATTTCAAAGACGGGCCAACCAGAGAAGTAAATTTAAAAAAGTTAAAAAAAAAACTGAAGCCCAGTCAGCGCAAAAGCTAAACCTGGGCCGACCTCTCCCTAACGAAGCAGGGTTGGCTATTTATGTGGGACTCCGGGAATCTCTACTTCCCTGCGGCCTTCCATGCGGCCCATTTGGCTTTCCGTCATGTTTATAACTCCACTTTCCTGCTTCGTTAGGGAGAGGTCGGCCCATATTTAGCTTTTGCGCTGACTGGGCTTCATTTTTTTTTTAGCTTTTACTTCTCTGGTTGACTTTTCTTTGAAATGGGACACCGTTCAAGTGTATATTGTTCGACTTTTAGCTAACGCTGAAGAAAATTCTTTTTGCTGGACAACCGTATGAATAATCCGAAAACGTCGCGTCTGATTACATAAATGTGCACTTGTTGGTTTTTAATACGTTGACTACTTTCGTGCTTTTATTCCCTCACGCCGATCCACGCCAGTGCTTACACGGGTTAACGTTGGTTTGCTAAAAAAAAACAAAAAAAAACATCCTGGCTGTGTTGTACGAAATGGCCTGGAGGTGTAAGAGAGACCGTATATCTCTTTAAAGATATGAGATAAGACCCTCTCCTTATTTTCGTCCACATTATGGAAAATATCGTTTGCAACATTTCCGTAGGTTTGACTAAATGTAACAAAACATTGTCATACAGGAAAACCAACATTCACTAGCAAGCACTTTTGATTCTTCACGCAACCGTCCGTTAAAGATGACACCACGTCACCCTCAACTCGTTCCACAGGGTAGATTCAATTAAACCATGATAACGGCAATTGAACCCAAGTGCTTAAATATTTTTAAAACTTTATTTCTATTAACAATCTTACAAACGTACGGTTACCACGCAACAAACAACCGCTTCTAATTCATTTAGCCGATGTGCACAGGTGCAAACTGCATGGAAAAACCAGATGGACGCCTCTCATTGAGGCACTTAAGACAAATAAAGGATCGGGCTAAAAAATTAATCGCGTCCTCAAATAATGATTTATTTCTGATGGGGGTAATGAAAGTCTCTCACTTCATTCCAGCCTCGTCGAAATACTATAATTACGATGCAGTATATTTTCAAGTCAAGAAGCTATTGACACACGAATAAAGACGTCGGTGAAGCCCAAAATCAACCAAAGGCCCATTTTCGAATGGAGAGACTTTTGGCCGTTACTAATACCTTTTGACCATCGTCTCTCAGCAATTATTGATGTCCCTGCGATATTTTTTTATTTTTTTAACTTGTTGACAGCAAGTCCGATCGTTAAAAAACAAGGTCCTTTAGTGGATAGGTAGAACCAGCAGTGGCATAAAGGAGACAGGGCCCCCGACATCAGATTTTGGGGCCTGGGACAAACTGCAACAGTGGGCCTTCCATCCCAAACTGAAATTGGAAAAAGTACAGTTTGTTATAATGTTCGACGACCACAATTGTGCTTAAGGAATTGGTTCATTCATTAATCCTGGTTGCTTACGTTTGAAGGCTTCCCTGCCTAACAGACTGACAAGGCTTGCATTGCAATGCTCCTGCTCTGTGCTCGTTGCCGTTGGATTGGAGTTGTTGTTTGCAGGGAGTGTAACAAAATTCACAATACGTATAACTCGAGTACATTACATTATGTCATAACTCATAAATAGGGGGAAAAATGTTTCAGGCCGTGCGGTTACCCTGAGTGACCAGTCCTGGGTACCTACAGGTTCGGCTGACCCCTCCTGTTGTGGGGGCTCTGTAATGAGGGACAAAACAAAAACTCCGGTGGTATAATTTCATGAATTTCAAACAGCGAAGAACCAAGGTACGTGAGTTTTGTATTCTATTGTCATGACGTTGTACGGTAACGGTGACTTTATGGACAGTCACGGTTACCATAAAATAATGTTCGTTTAGAGCTGCAACACTGGGAAATCTTATATGAGAAGATTACGACGTTCTTGTGGGTCCCCGCTAACGTTAATTAATGCTAAGAGGTGGGCGCTTCGAGCGCGCCTCGCGGCAGTTTTGGACGATGCGGCTCGCATGTTACGTGAAAGCGAGCGTTAAGCCTCTATGCATATAAGAAAGCTGTGGTTCAGCGCGATGCTATGCGTTTTGGTGAGACTGACACATTTCGCCCTCTGGTGCCGTTGATAAAAGCACGTATTATTTTATCCCAAGTTTGTTGAGAATCATCATTACCTACTTATGCACCTTATGTTCCGTCTCTCGTTCTCGGTGGCGACCCCTTGCGGCCAATTGAGGAACGCGCAATTGCCATTACTTATACTTAGATAACTTGGGTTAAATAATTACAGTACCTAAGAAATACGTGTCAAATACTTCACTCGTGCTATGGTTGATCCAATCAAACCTCCTTCTGGCAAGCACTAGCAATGAAACGACGTTAACGCGATGGAGCAGTTTTGTTTGTTTAAATCAACGCCGACTGAGGCTGAAACTGCGTTCCTCACTTCCCGACTCCAAACCATTTCTCGTTCGGGCCGGGAAGTTAACGCTAACGCGTCTCTTAGCGAAGCTTTGGTGGAATAAGATTTGAATGATGTTGAATGAAATGGCTTGGAGCTGAAAAGCGAAATCTGCATCTTCTCTCCTAGACGGCCTCGTGACAAGTGATGGAATATGAAGCAAGAGTTGCAATGCCGATAATCCAGCGTCCTACAGACGTGCATGCAATTATTAGCTCCTGGTTCTACCCACACTTGATAACCCTCCGCAGACTTTTAATCTTTTCTGCTGCAACTAATGGAAGATTACGGACGGAGAATGTCTACTGGTATAGCCAGATTGTAAATCTAACGAAAATCACTCTGGTGTCTTGACCGGTAGCTCAAACGGTTATTAACAGCTCTAATGTAATAATAAACTTCATAGTATATTTACTATTAATGGGACTAAAATCCTAAAAAAATTTCTAATGGGCGTTACCGAAATAGAACTTCACGCAGCAGAAAAGGTGCTGGCATGGAAAACAACACACTAACAACAGAAACAACAGGTTTCTGTTGTTGGTATTCTGTCAACCTGTGTCTGAGAGAAGTACCCTTCACGGAATCTCAGAACCAAGTGTACAATTCAGAACAAACATCATAAAGCTGAGAGTGAAAGACAAGACGAACAGTGCAGCGTCATTCAGTATTCAAGTTACAAATCACTATTGTTTACAATAAACAGAAATTATAATGCGATTCAGCCTTATTCATGAACTAGCATCGTACCCGGCTTCGCCCGGGGATTTGTTTTTTGACCCGTGGTTGTTTCCCAGTATTTGCTCGGTGCTGCCTGATCGTTCACTGCAACAGTCAATTTTTCTTTGTGTAATACTCCCCCTTTCCGTCAATCCTCTCCCTCCGCAAAGCAATATCGTAATCAACGAGGGGCTTTAACGTAAGCACTGCCCCACCAACGGGCATTCCCCGTTCAGGCCACTCCCCACTCCCAGTAGCGTGCGAAAAATAACTGTCCTTCGTACATGACGTCATTTAAGACATGCCTTTGCGATGACCGCGCAGAGCAAATTGTTAGTCGATGCAACAATGTGGCAATTTCAACTTTTTTTCAGGGCAACAACGTCCCAGTTTCACCTTCATGCCAAAGAATTGACACACTCGCACGTTTTCATTGTTCCCCTTCCGGGGGTCGTCGTTGCGGTTGCTTCATTTCTGCTATGAGACTGTGGTTTATAATGTAAGATATTTAAAACTGTGAGCTGCACCCCGCCACGGCACGACCAGTGCCAACCCGGTTCCAGTGTTTCACTGGGTTTAGCTGCAGCAGGTTGCTGGGGCCACTGGCTTACAATATCAGCCTCACGTTGGTCAGCAGAGATGTATAGTTCTCCCCAGAGTTTCTATTTATGTTATGTATGAGGTTGTAACGTATGTTTATGTTGCAATCCAAGAACCGATGATTTTTAAAAAAAATCCCTCCTTTGTGCTACTAAGCAATTACATGTCTGGATATTTGAAATGGAATTAAAAAGCCAGTGAGATACAAATCATGTCATCACGTTTGTCTAAACGCTTTAGGCTTGTTGCAGACCAACCAAAAAACCCGTGGAAATCGCTGCAGAAACGAGGCCACTATCGCGTCGGAATCGACGGCACCTTTCACACAAGCGCGATTTGGCTCGGGGAGACCTACCGATAAACGCAGAAACGCGCCACTGCGTGTGAAAGCACTAGTTATATCCCACACATTTTACTTGATCTGCTGCTGATTGCGATTTTCACGCCACAAACGCCAAAAATTGCGTCTGTGATTGTGGCGCGTTTTGTGGTTCGTCTGAAACCGGCATTATGGTAACGTATTATTGGTAAAGGGATTCTAATCTGGTTTTGTAAATAAGTGTTCACTTGTAAGCCCGGAACAACCCAAGTCATGAGGTTTACCCGCTATCCCATGGTAAAGACACATCTCTGGTAAAAACCCATCCTTGAGTGATGTAGGATTAGAAACTTGTACTACATGTAAGGTGGTTCGAGTTACAGTTCTATGACACTCGTAGCTTCTAACCCTTTAACCGGTGACGAGTTGGGTGCGGACTGGCCCTTTCATTTTTGTTGTACTAACCTTTACTGCCCCAACGTCCAATACACTGGACGACTACGGGACGGCAAAGACTAAGTCCCAACGCACGAAGAGAGCTCTGTGAAGGGGCCCCGGGGACCCCCAGCAAAGCGAGCAGGAACTGACCAGTGGTCAGCACCCTCGTGCTCGAACCAAGTGAATGCTGGTTCGAATCCCGCGACTGACACAAGCCCCATGGGACTTTAAAAAAAATGCATCCAATTCAGCATGGACATTAAAGGGTAATTAACTCTTTTTCTCTGCCCCATTCGACGTCACACTAACGCTTTACTGCCCAACGTCCAATACGTCGGATTACTACGGAACAGGAACATTGTGAGCATTGTGAGACCCCGAGCAAAGCGACCAGCAACAGCGCAGTGGTCAAAGTCATCTCTGAACCAAGTGAATGCTGTTTCGAGTCCCTCGACTGACCCGTATAAGACTTTAAAAAATGCATCCAGTTCTGCATGTGCATAAAAGGGTTAATAAAACCAAAATTTTATAGAATTGGTATTAATAAGACACACTTTAACAGATTCATTCCCACACTATAATACTTTTGTAAATGTGTGCATTCATGGTCTTCCGCAGCTTTCCTCCCCAGCGCACGGCAGGCTTGGGAGGGAATCAAAGAAGATCATGTGTTTTAAGAAACTTCACAGAAGTCCGTGGCCTCCAAGAGTAATGATTTACGCCACAAGTACTATTATCTAAATTGTTAGGCGATCTGTAATGTAATCGGCTTAAGTTGAACTGGGGAAAGGGCAAATATCACAAAGTTTCTTCTATAAATAATTTCCAGGCATACCCTGACCAACATAAAAAATGTAAAATACAATAAAAATACTACAACTATGGTTTTGAATTAAAAACCGCGTCGAACAGGTGATGACGTTTCGTCTCCTCAACGGAGACGGAGACTTATCAGACCACAGATCATTCATATCACCATGGTAACCGACGATTAAGCACGCATCACTGGAAACTTAAATAATGTGGAAGCCAGGATACCAGCTGAGTCGATCATTAATAAAGCTGGGCCGTTACAAGAACGAATAGTGAAGTCAAACACTGAGCCCACATTAGAGGGGGAAGGTGGAAAGCCTGTATGGCGATGGAATTAGTATTACAGCTTTTCCCTCACCAGCTTGCTACCTGCCCACCCTAATGTGGGACCAGAGTTGGTTTCTCCCGTTCGTTCTTATAACGGCCCAGCTCTACAAGTTGGAGGGATGAGGCTGACAGTTTAGTCTATAAAATACCGTGTTGTCGTTTAATCGGTGCTGAGGAGTCGTGATTGGCTGGTGGCTGCAGTTTACTGGCTTTCCATTGGTTAACTGTCGTTAGAAAATTATGAATGAATATTCTCCACGTAAAGGGTAAAAAAAGGTAAAAAGGACGAAACAAAATGGGGGAACACGTGCCCAAGTGCCCCACTGTGCACTTGGCCGTTGCTCGTATGTGCGTATCTTTGCAGAGAAAACCTCAGCAAATGAATGAGAGTGCACTTGCTGATGTGCAATGCAAACTATAGCAGCTAATGCTTCCTCTACTTTGCAATGTGATAGTTCTTAACGTGATAAATTCTTGAAGGGGTTTAAAATTTCTTAACCGCCTGAGGTCAACCATGATAGATCGAACTACAGAATTCGAGTGTCCATCCCTAGCCGGTCCAGTATGCAAATTTAAGACCATCGAGCAATGGCGCAGACAGGCTTAACCCAATCCACCCAAAACCAAAACTGGCGTATAAGAGAAGCCGCCAAGTTTCCGAAAACGGTCTGCCTTTGAAAGTGGTGATATCATTCAAGCAGGGAAAGGCCGCCAAGGTTAATCCTATTAGCCAGAAAACTTGGTGCGTTACTCTCTTCTTTAATTTCTTCGTCTGACTACTTTCTTAGGCTGCTGAAAATTTTGGACTTACCGGCACAAAATGGCACTTTCAGCAGTCAAAATTTCTAAAAATGCCGTAACTTCTGGGGGACTGTCCACCAAACCACACCCCTCCACATCATGTCAGTTTTTGACGTTTGCCTAATGTCATCCGACGAATAGTTCTTTAAAGCCACTTTCTAAAAAGATTTTTGCACCATGAGGTGTTTTTCATGTTCCACGTTTTGATGTTTTGAAGGCCTTGGGCATGTTGTCTCGGACTGTGTTAGTAGTTAGTATGCATCTTACATAAAAAATTATTTTACCATCATGAATCATGAATCATGAATCTCGGTCCAAAACATTTCTTTGAATGTTTTCAAGAACGTGCGTTAAGCCATGGCTTGTTTTCCACACAGTTGGGAACCTGTCGATGGGAAAAGCTATTTTTTCCAGAGGAAACCATCTACACTTAAACTGAACGGAGATGAGAAAATTTTACTTTTTGAGGTGGGGGAAGAGAGAAGAAGGAGGTCAGAGTATTTTTAGACCTTACGCCGTGGGGGGGGGGG
>JAHWFP010088292.1:437-14191 GCA_023313725.1 Lithobius niger | reverse complement strand
CCCCCCCCCCCCCCCCATCCCGTAACATAAATAATGAGCGGTCCCTACAATGTACAGACTTACTCAAAAAAACAGCAAGTCCATTATGTTTTTCATCCTTGATCAAAGGCTTATTAAAAACGCTATTTTCAATTTATTTCATATATAGGCCTAGTAGGATCCTATTTCCATCGTCGGTTCATCGGAGCAATTTCGGGATGCAGGCTGAAGGTTTTATTGCCGGCCAAAAAGCTATTAAGCAAGACATGGGCAGACGGTGTCTAGGTCGTCCGTCGAAGAGTCGGGTAATTCAGCGGCCACTCGTGTCTTCGTGTAAATAATCATTAGGCGCGCGAACCCGCATAATTGGGCAGTTGTTGGGCCGACGCAACCGTGACCACCTTCTCAACAACGCCACTACTTCCCCATAACTCCACCTCCCCCCCCCCCCAACTCCCTCGCACACCCCCTCCACTCTCAATACTTAAAGAGGATGACCCCAGGAAGAGATACGTCACTGACATGCGCGTGCCTCTTTCATTAAACGGCTTCCGGTAGTAGAAGTGCGCGTGGAGATGCCAGAATAGCTAATTTACACCCTTGACGCAGCGGGGAGCCTGCAAGTCCTCCTGTGTAATTCCGGAAATTTGATGCTACCACTTGCAGACGGTTCGAAATGACCGGCAGGTACCACAGGGTCCACACCTGAAACTACCTTTTTTTCTTTGTTGCGGTGTTTATACGGCAACTCATTACGAGAATACGTTATTTTAAATGGGTAGTCCTTGACATGGCTTTGCCGACAGGGAAGAGGGAAAAGTAGCCCCACTGACCACCTCTGATCAGGGCTAATTTCTACGAGAACTTGTAACTTTTCACGCTTTTAGGCAATAGGCAATAAAAAATAAGAATGATGGAGTCATCCAGGCAGCTGGGTAAGTCTTTGCATGTATTTCAAGTTACAAAATGGCAGAAATTTTCGATTTTCCCGTCGAATCCTTCTTCACAGTAGCGTGCACAGACCCCTGAGAGGGTAGGGGATAACTTTTAGTAAAAGAGCGCAGTAAGTTTTACGGGACATTTTCTCTAGAAACGTTTTTTTTCCCTGTCGTTTTACCGTATTCTGCTTCTTTCTTAGCCTTTTTTTGTCCTTTTCAGCATATTTAGATCTCTTTAAGGCACAGCCACAGCAGCGGTGTATGACCAAATCGCCGAATAATTTGTTTTCCAAATTACATCGCGCTGCCGTGCTGGCTGCAGCTAATCATACAACATCCAACAAGTGTACGGGTAGCCGCGAGCACTGAGGCGTCTTGGTCCCAGCTGTACATACGGGGTTTTCTCCGGTTGTTGCACGAGGGTTTCCTCCGGGTACTCCGGTTTCCTCCGGGTACTCCAGTTTCCTCAAAAAAAAAAGAACTGATGCGATGGTGGTTCCTTCCACTTAACATCTGGCGCTTGGGCATTCTAAAAGCTGTAAGCTTACTAGCCGAGATACCTAATATACTATACTATCAAAAACCGGAACTAATCAGAAATTCTTTGCAATTATGAATGCATATTTAACTTCTCCAACGTCTAATTTTGTTAAAAATACTATGATTAGGCGAAACGGGATTTAGCAATACGGGAATTCTCCTTTCGCCGAACTTTAATCAGAGCTTAATTTTCGGCGAAACGGAATTCGGCGTAATGGGTATACACCAGAGCAGCAAATGTCGGCACGAAAAGACCATTTTGCGAAAGGACGGGGCAAAGACAGCTGGCAAGTATAAATTTGAATACAACGGTTTGATTTGTTGTATTTAGCCATAAGAAAGTGTTAAAAATCTTTTAAAAATTACCTTTGTTAGTTATAACAAAAATTTCAAAGCGTGAGACTCAGTAGTTGACGTGAAACTTAACTTAAACGTTTTTTAATTCCGTTTTAATGTCAAAAGATACAGAGATAACAACATGTCGCATTTGTCTACCCCACCAATATTTTTGTTATGTTTTTGTTGTCCTCATAATTTTGCAACAGTCTGACTCAAAATTTGTTTTCTGTTTTCTGTTGCATCGTTATATTTTTGCTAAGGGTTCAAAACTAAATTTGACAGTTTGAAACACTTTCGTTGGCTGAAACCAACGTTCATTTAAGAAAACGTTTATTGTATAACGTTGAACGTTCGCTTTCAGAAAAGAAAAAGTGCATGATGTCCTGTGAAATGGACGATCATTCGATAAAGCAACGTAGTAATAACATCCGCATTAGAATTCTGTCCAGTTTTTTGGACATACGTTTTAATGCCGCCCTTTTTAATTCGACATGTCACACGTCGAATTAATGCGGTTGTGGCCAAAAAACGGGTGTAGCCGATTTACGTCAGCAACATCTCCTAAAAAAAACAGACACATTTGTTCAATTCTGATCCGACGAAATTCAAGTAAGCGGGTAGGTGACTTGCAATGCGCCAGTACACAAGGTATTATGCTGTAGTTAATTTAGTTAGGGCGGTTTTAGTTCGCTAACCTCTAAAAAGGTCTCTGAGCGAAAAACCGTCGTCAAATAGTACACGATCAGTGGTTGACGTCAGCGCTTCCTCAGCGTAAAGGTGTGCGCTCAACGCCGATCATACGAAAAATTGCGGCGTGTAACTGCGCATTTCGGCAAGTCAGCTCTTCAACATTGCAGTCGGTTAGAGGCTATCGTGTACGTCGAGATGGCTCCTCTTGTATGGCGCAGAACAACACAAAGTGAGTCATCACTTACCTTTGCGGTGATCTGGATGGTACACCGAATTTCTATGATTGAAACTGGACGGTACAATGAATGCGATGCTCGTATAAGACTTTTGCTGTTAATTACTGCGCCATCCTCGCTGCTTTTCGGGTGCGATATATTACAGTATTTTATTACGCGTATTTGTGGTGTTGTTTCCTATTGAACGAGTGAGCAAAGCGAATGATGTCCTGTTTTCACAGTGGCAGACTGGCCAGAGGGAGGAAACGGCGGAATATTCCTAATAGCCTCTGACTTTCAGATTTTTTTAAAATCCGTAACAGGAAGACTCACGTAAGTTTTATTCGACATTAGTTCGACATTAGTTTTAACCACAGATTTAAAATTACAAATAATAATAATAAAGATATTTATAAAACGCTAGTAAAACAAAACTTTGTATTGAGTAGCCTAACAAAAATTGGCCACATGAAATTGTAGTGTTATATTCAATGTGGACTTTGTCACAATTTTCGTGTGAACATTTTAATTTTTGTTAATACACCTAAAAAGTGTAAATAAATTTAAAGTAGTCAACCTCACGTACCCTCAGCGCAATATGATTTCTCCTATTTCGCCCCCCCCCCCAAATTACCTGCTGAATTTATGAAATATGGTGTTCGAAGATTTAAAAAATGTAAAAGTCTGATGAACAAGAACAACGGGTACGGGAAACTGGAAAACAACGAAGCTTTCAGTTTTTTTTTTTTTTTTTTTAAGAAAACCAAAATCAGCGTCCGATGAAAACTTATCTGGTCAGTGATTGCATCGTCGCACACAAGATTCTGGCTCATTTGCCGTATCGTAGTAGCAAACGTTACGAGACAATTTTTTTTAATATAATGTGCAATATAGTAGATATTCTTCAGTACACCATGCATTTAGTTTTTTTAGTAGTGTCCTGTTGGTATGTCTGCCGTTCCAACTTCATACGTCAATTACAGATATTTTTTATTCTACCATACGACACGTCGAATTACTAATGCAGTGTTAGTGCATCTTGTTTTGTTTTATTTTATTACTTTGGGGGAGCCAAACCAAAACCGGACGATGAGAGCGACAATTTGCTGGAGAAATCCAAGCGGAAAACCCAGGATCTTTGACATGCAACAATCGACATGATCACAAGGCTCCACAGGGGCCTTATCTCGCCCCGAAAGGGGGTGGCCAAGGCCAGGCTCGAACTTGCACCTCCAGACGGTCACGCTACCCGTCAGTCTATGCGTCACCCTTTATACAGAGAAGGAAGTTGTTAACCATTGGTAGACATGTATCACTTACCATTACACTTCCTTATATGTAATAAGGCTTAGCGCTCGCTTTCACGTAGCAGGCGAGCCGCGTCGTCCAACACCGTAAAAAACTGCCGCGAGGCGCGCTGAGAGCGCCCACAGCAAAGCATTGATTAGTGTTATTAGATTTCCCGGTGTTGCAGTACTAAACGAACATTATTTTACGGAAACGGTGACTATATCCTTGAAGTCTTCGGACGATTTATTGCTACGTCAAAGGATAAGTTAATACAGCTTTAGTGAGAATAGAAAACGCCATAGCGCAATACAATGTACAATACACACAGTGCATCTTGGTTCTTGTTCTGTTTGAAAATTCATGAATTTAAACCTCCGGAGTCTTGGCTTTGACGTCGAGTGGACCAAGAGGTACGTAGCATGAAGCCATTGCTGTTAAACTGTTAATAAATGAGTGTCAATGGAGTGTTTTAAGTTTAAAATTCGCGTATCACGCGTACCTTTCACAGTTCAGCCAGTCTGCTATTGCAG
Organism: Lithobius niger; assembly: GCA_023313725.1. Lineage (NCBI taxonomy): Eukaryota > Metazoa > Arthropoda > Chilopoda > Lithobiomorpha > Lithobiidae > Lithobius > Lithobius niger. The sequence goes on along the minus strand of JAHWFP010088292.1, from coordinate 9,670 downwards.
TTCGTTTTTGGGGTGTTCGCAGCGCAACTGGTGGCAGAATCGGAAGCTAAGTGGATGACGCGTCAAATTTCTGTTGTCAAGCCGTATGATAAAAGGTAGCTGTTCACTCACCAACGTTTTCTGGATGGAGCCATCTTGCTAACTCTTCTCTGAAACCCTAAATTTTATAGTGGTGCCATCTAGTGGCATATTTGGGAACCAGTTCACAGGACATCATGACGATTTGGTAGTAAGTATAAAAGAAGAGGTCACAATTCGCTAAATCTATCCATTTTACTGGACACCTGCAACAAAGGGTTAAAACAAATTAAAAAAAAATAATAGGTAATACGTAATTAAAGAATAAAAAACGTGCTACTTTATCTTACGCTGCATATCATATTTTTAGCTTGTGTTTGTAAATCACAAAATAAAAATTGCAAACTCAACTAATATAAAGGCTTAACAGCCAGACGATAAAACTCTCAATATTTGCAATATATATTTATTAAAACGCCAGTAAAGGGTTCAATTATTTTTTGGCGGCATGTGAATCATCTTCAGCACACACTAAAAACGGAATTTGTTTGAAAGGATAATTTTTTTATGGTCTTTCAGACTCATGTTTTCGATATTTGTATCCTACCGGAGACGAATCGAAATGTTTAATTCCATTTTAATAAATGTATTGTACTGCAAATAGTGGAGTTTTTCATTGTACGTTCTATCTTCTGAATTTATCTACAAGTTTTGTTGGTTTCCTTACAAAGGATTAGCCGCAATGCCGCGACCAGCTCTTTACAAGGAAGGGTGCACTGGCAAAATGGTGGATCCCGCCCCAAAAAGTCAACTTTTTTTTGTTGGGGGAGGGGGGTGCGTAATAGGCTAAACTAAATTTGTCAAGGTGTATGGTAAAATAAAATTTCTCTTATACTTCTGTGTGACACCTAAAAATTCATTAAATCGGGTTGCTCTTTTGCATTAAGTGAAAACAAGTGAAACTGCAGGTAAAATGTATAGAAAAATTTCTGAAATTTCGGTAAATAACACGGAAATTAACCTCAACTTCTCCAGAAAATCTGAAAAACTTAGGGAAAAGATTTCAGTACTTTTGTGGGAACCCTGTGGGGTGTGGAATAAATGCTGTAACAAACGCTGTAATACATGCAACGTAATACACAAACAAAAATCAATATCTACATCAGTTCTTCATACAGTAACTTTAAACGTCACTCACAGTTTGGTAGACCAAATTTCACTTATTAAGCATCGGGAACAAAAGGAGTGAAATAAATATGCACAAGGTCCAAGTTTAAATCCAGACCTCACTGAAACAGCAAACTTGAAAAGGTACTTAGAGTAGAGGGCTAGGAACACTGATTTGAAAATGAACAATTTAAACCACTGTAAAATTTCTAAGCAGGGGATACGGGGCTACTGGTGCTTTATCGTATACATTTTTTTATGCCGCCATAAAACCTCCGTCGTCCTGGCGCTGACTTATTTACAATCTGAGCAATTGCACAAATCAAATCAGAGTTGGTAGGGAATTTTCATCGTCTTTATCTTTCATCCCCCACCCCCCTACCTTTCTCATCAGGCCACCCAACTTCAGCACGTGCAGCTGGAGGGGGCTTTCGCAGGTTCTGTAGAAAATCTGGCGGATGGATCTCTTGGACAACTGACAAGCGGAAAGTGTGTGGAATCCGCGTAATCGGCGAAGAGAGTAAGAGGGGTAATTCGGCGTCTTTCCCCCTTGCCCCTATAGGCCTAATTGAGGTCGGGCTGTCAGACTGATGCACGTGCCTCTAATAAGAGGTTGGCCACCGACTTTTGTTGTCTCTATCAGCTGGAGGAATATTGACACCTGCTCGTGCAACAATGCGCGTGAGCAAACAGTGGTCAAACAGCTCGATGACGTAGCAATAATGTTGGTCATTCAATGCTTCTAGCGACGCCCATTGGAGACGATCAATAACGAGAAGACGACCACGATTCTCTAAAAGTGTTCGGACATCTGGCGGTTAAGAGGTTGGACGACGGCTTGGAAGTGTGGTGTTGGGCCCTAACCTATCTAACGATTGCTACGATGATTCCAGCCATGCTTCTCTTAAGCCTTAACCACCTAACATGGCTAGTAAATTTTCCGCCCCGCATATAACTTTTTTTTACACGGCCCGTCCAGATCCCAAGAAAATGATGATTTTCAATTTTTCATTTTTTTCCAAATAATGAGCCTCGGTCGCGCTATCGCGCTCGCTGCGGCTAATTACATAACACCAGAAACCCGCACGCAAAAACTTGCCGGGCAACCGAAACATGGCCGGCCAAAAATGTGATCCGTATAACGCTTGAGGTCCGGAAAACGCCTCAATAGGAATTATTCCTCGATTTTCCCTACTCCGGCGACAATCTCCTGCCATACATCCATTTTAAATGAGGCGACAGAATCTACCTGTTGTAATTCTAGGATTACTATTACCAGGAGAAAATAAATGTCATAACGTGCGAGTATCCATGTTGTAACTCTCGCTTTCCATTCCACCATTTGAACAAGGCCGTATGGGAGAGAAGCAGCAGGTTTTAGCTCCTGGCTCCAAGCCAGTTGATTTATCAGCTTATTTCGACAAAGTAATGCTTTATCTTCCTGGCACGCGCGAGAATTACTATGGAGTCGGGAGGCAAGACACGCAATTTCTGTACTCCAGTCAGCATTGGCTCGAGAAAACAAAATGCCTTCCTCGTTTAAGGTTGAGTTAACCGCTATTTCTAGCGAATGGACGCTTGCTTTCCACGCCACAAGGGATATATATATATATATAACCTTGCTACGTAAATCCCACGCGAAATTAGAAATTGGCGCACTTTGTTGTTCGATGAAGCGATCGCTTCGTCGATTAATGACGTGAAGCCAAGGTCGGCTGGGGCAGGTAACAAAGAATTGCGGCATTAATCTCAGCCGACCTTGGATGAAGAATACGAGCTCAACATTCTGCGCCAAATGGATATTTGATTGCGCAGTGAGGGGACGAGCCCTTTTGCCCAACCGGACTGAGACAAGTCAGTTGAAGTTAGAAATACCGGTTAACACAAATTTCTTTTTTCTTTCAACGATCGTTCCAGATCAGAAATTTTCTTTCCTCCTCTGACCCTTCGAAGTCAGAATTTCTGAGATTAAATATAAAAATACGCTAAAAGCACTGCGCACTCAACGAATGAAAATCAAGGTACCTTGTAATTCGATGATTCCTAAAACTTGTCTTCATTTTCAAACAGCCCATGCAGCGTTGTGCTGGTTTTTAAAGCCATACAACATTTGAAAATTAAGCCAGTTTTACGAACCCGCTAAATATAAGGTATCTCGCTTTTTATTGGCTGAGTGTGTATAGTGCTTTTAGTATTTTATTAGTCATTGTTCAACCAGTCGTTTGGATTCTTGATTTAAAAGTTACGATTCCTGAGAAAAAAGGCCCGTATTAACACGAATTTCTTTTTCCTTACTTCACCAATGTAGTGGATTTTCAATCCGTGTTTTGTTTTACACAAACGCAACCTTCCCTGTTTCCTTTTGATTTTCTTCTTTCCCCCTTAAATCCCCCCCCCCCCCAACTTAAATCCATGCTTGAATAAATCGCCTCCCAAAATATTTATTAATTTTTGTGATTTCCCCATAACGAAAAATTTGTGTTCGTAGATTCACAAGCAATTTTTTGCACGGTTCAATTTAGTTTTTAGCATTAGCTCGTTTTATTTCGGGATTGTGTACTCCCTTCGGAAGTGGTGGAGGGTGGAATTTACAGAATTTACGGTTCTGAAACGAAACAACTTCACACAGAGAAATCTTCCCTAGAGAAACCCTCCCTCACTCGCACGGGAAAAAAAGAGGGTTGGTTTATTACTCTGCAAAAAAAATATATTGCAGCAACTAAGTGCTGGAATGAACTGAACGTTTTTCTTCCATTAAATTCACGTTGTACATCAACAACAGGTGAATCCCTTCCCCCACAAGAAGAAGTTAGAGAATCACTTTTAAGTTCGTGAAATATGAAACAGACTATTACCAGAAGCGTTTACGGTGACAAGACAATAAAACTGAAAAGTAGGGGGGAAGGAAACAAAACGGAACAAAAAGAAACACCTGCAAGAAGTAAAGTAAAGAGGACGTGATTATTATGACTTTGTGTCCTTTCCGACTTGTCTCGTGCTGTATAATCAAGATAAATAGCATCCTTTCACTTGACATTTTTAAACATGAGACGGTTAAAGCAAGTTAATCTCACGAACAATCTCGAAGTTTAGTTTTGTCTGTCTATAAAAGTCAACAAGGCTGCCCCTACATCCATCAAATTAGCATCTACATCTAATGCGAATTAAAGGTAGCAGTGCCGCAACTATAGCTCTTTTCAAGGAAAGGGACAAGGTCAAGATATTAGACCCCCTCAAAAAGTAAACACATTTTTTTTTGGGGGGGAGGGGGAGGGAGCGGCTCTTTTTGGGGTTCGTGGGACCGGACAATTGACAAATTATTGACAACGGAGGTCAAATTAAGTATTGGGTTGCCGCCTGTAAACGGGGGGGAGGGGAGGGGGGAGTTGAAGTTTGGACTAGACTGATTCTCGCTGGAAAAAAAATTAGAGCAATACACTTTATTCCGTGGATTTTTATTCCTTTGAATTTTTTTCTTTAGATTTCACTAGGACAACCCCCATTATAAGGCCGGTTTAATAAAGCGTTGTTGTGATTTCCCGTTTGCATGAAAATACTGTGATTTCCCGTTAGTAGTCATTCAAGCTTTCATTAGATTTCGTTTAGGCCAGGGCTAAGAGGCCCAGATCCTGTTAGCATGAAATTATTGTGACCGGAAAAACTTATGACGTCATCAGTACTGTGTCTCTTTGGTGAAAACACAGTTCGAATCATTACTTATACCACAGACAATTCCGTTTGACATACATACAAACAAACAAACGAACAAATATCATTGCGGACACAATACACACACATACACAAACAAATATTACGATCTTAGTTATGTCCATTTTCTCTGGATTTTCTTTCTCTGGAATTTGTTTGTTATCCTGGATATTTTTTCCGTGGAATTTTTCTTTGGATTTTTTTTTCACCTAGATTCATCCTGAGCACCGGTGTCCTGCACCCTTTGAAACAACGCTAATTGCGTCATGGACTAGGAAGAGGGGTTTAAAACTCGTGGCTGCAGAATGTTGATGTTAACCAATGTGCAGAATTTTTTTCACCTCCCACCTTTTTTGTTCCAAAAACATCTGGCCAACCATAAAGACTCGAGGTGAACGAACTGACGATGATATTTACAACTATTTAAACCCTTGACTACGATGGACGTGCGCGTAGGCGTTTTACAAATCCAGTACGTGTACATACGACAGTTGCAAGATTATTTTTTACTGGGAGATGAAGCCCCTAACCACTCGGTCGTACTTTGCTCGCCGTGCGCGAGTTAAAGGGATCCCTCACAAATCGCACTTTTTGCATTGCAGTTTCTTAAAGTTTATTTTGTTGTTTAGTATCCCCAAGAATTTATAGGGTTGGGGAGGAGAATTTGTGACTGAGACCCATAGTGAAACGTCTTGGATACAGTCGTATTAGTTCAGTCTTAGTTTATAGAGGGCGCCATGTGTTTTATGTGGGTATTTCAATTCAGTTTTTTAGCCTAAAATTTAACTAAACTAAACGAAACTAGCTTGCTTTTAATTATTATTTAGCCTACCTTAGTTGTAATTTAGTTTACTTTAGATTTGGGCTGAAAAATGAGCAAAAATTATCAGATGGAACACGTGGCGCCCTCTGAAAACTCAGACTGAACTAATGGGGACCGATCTAACGTGTTTCAATAGGGACTTTTTCGAGTTACAAATTCTCCTCCCAAACCCTATAAATTCTTGGTATCCCTAAGACCAAATGCTTATAAAAGCTGGGAGTACCCACGCTGCTATAATATTGTCGTTTCGTATTCCTTCGCTTGTCACAAGGTCGGTTGGGAGGGAGGAAGCTATAGATTTCGTTTTCCGGTTCCTGAATGGTTGATTCAACATCCATAATTTTATTTTACCGAGCAATGTTAACCCTTTCATGCATGAATTACGTCCGGTGACTTTTTTTCCCCGCGGGATTCGAACTGGCATTCCCTTGGCTTGGCTTGGAGATGAGGACACTCATTACTGGTCTGTTGCTGCTCGCTTTTGCTCGGGTCCCCTCACAAAGCTTGCGTTGCGCGTGGGGACTTACGTTTTCGGCCGTCTAGTGACTGTTCTTATTAAAGGGCTGCATGAACGAAAGGGTTAAAAGGCGTCGGCTTTCTAGCACGCGCGTGAAATGGTGTTGAGCCAGGAGGTGAGACGAGTTTTTTACCCCAGTCGGCCTTTGCTTGAAGAAGTCATCTTCTTCCAACTTCAAGGCCGTTTCAACGCTGTTGCACGCGGGGGTTGTTGCCAAGACTAATCGTAGCAACACTGAGATTTTTCACAGGTATTTATTATAGGCAAAACTTACACAATTGCAATTTCAACGTAGGTTATCTCAGAAAATAGTTACGACCAGTCATTCCAACTTTTTGCCGCATAAAGTCGCGATCCTGAACGAGATTGGAACAAGCGGTAATATTATCATGGACACTCACTCCGTCGAGGCCTACGGGCCATCTTTTATGCCACTCCTGCTAAAACACATCAGGTGTTACGCGTACACCCTAAGACAGGATGGCTTTTAAGCTCTTTGGGGATATTTTCAAGTTGTCACTACCATGCCCTCCAAAACGGAGTTTTAAAGCAACTTTCTCACCGAAACAGTGTTAAAGAAGTTACTCATGATGTTTTCCAGTAATCAAGGGGCTTTGAATCTCCTTTTTGAAGAGTGCTCTACTGGTGTACGACCGTTTCACCGAATCCCATTTAGCCGAATCCCGTTTCGCTGAATAATTTTTTTTTTCCCAAATTACGTGCCTCACTCGCTGCGGCTAAACATATAACATCAGAAACCGTAACTAATCAGAAATTCCTTTCAATTAGGAATGCATCTTAACTTCTCCAACGTCAAATTTTTAAAGGTGTCTTGATTTGGCGAAACGGGAATTCCCCTTTCGCCGAATTTTAATCGGAGCTTAATTGTTGGCGAAACTGGAATCGGCGAAACGGGATTCAGCGAAACAGGCATACACCGTTCTGGTGACAACATGAAGATACCCCCGAAGAGTTCAAAACTCACTATTTTATCTTAAGGATGTATACGCGTTTCATGCTCGAGTCGACGCATTGTGTGACGTGTTATTTGACGTATGGCTGTACATTGTATTAGGATTTCGTAACAAATAACAAAGCAGTTAATCTTAAAGAAACAGGTGCGTTTTCTTAATCTCGAAGACAACGTAAATTAAGGGTACTAACGGGAAATGAAAACCTGCTAGCGATGGCTGCGAAATAATTGAACAAGTGTAAAGAAAATGAAATATAGGCCTTCTTGATCATTTCTCACGTTTTATATGGCTGCTGCTGCTAAGTGAATCTAATCGAGTGCCGAAACCCTACTTTTACTGTGAATTACGACCTGATCCTGTTATCCCCTCCGTTTAATTAAAAACCTGCACAAATTCCCAAAGCCCCTTTCCCCCGAAAAACAAAAGATGAACGAGGCACGTTACGTGTGCGATGGTGTGTGTGTATGTGTGTGTTTTTTTTTTTTAATTATTATTATTTTTTTTTAGGTTGGCTGCTGTTCATCTTCTTCAACAGGGTCTCGCCATATTTTAGACCCGTTACGCTTTTTTTTTAATAACTACCAAACAAGGAAATTTCCTGAATCCTGTCTTTAAAGAACATTTTATTTTACGAAGACCCCTCCTCTTCCACGTCTCCTCGTCTGGCAAAAACACGAACGAAAGAAATTAAAAATCAACCAAAAATTAAACCTGTTACTACCACCGAATACATTCTCTATACGTTCGTTGGTGGATCGTTGGTTATTGCCCGCCTCAAGGCTACGCGTTTAGGGGGAGCTCACTTCCCCCCCCCCCCGGTCCCCTCCCTCCCCCCTCCTCCCCCAACATTTCCTCATGGCAGCTTAATTGCTTCACCAAGAGGCGCAGGCCACTTGTTCTTGTACGAATCATCCTTGTGTAGTCTCAGCTGCTCTTTCGAGACCTTCTCGCTTGCACAACAAACATTAATTCCGATATGTTTCTGTCCCACTTTCTTCTCCCTCCAGACCGTTAAAAATGTTTGACCAAAGAAGTATGTGTGTCTTGACGGGATTGTGCGAATAAGAGGACAAAAAAAGTTGCTTTCCTCCACAAATTGTTTGAACAAAGGAGCTCAGAAAGGTCAGACAAACCTATACACTTTTTTTGTTTTGTTCTTGGTTTGCCCTCGTACAATATTGTTTTCCTATTTTAAATTGACAACTTAATTGTTAAAGGAATGCTTCCCGCAAATAGTCGTTATATGCTGCACTACAGAAAGAACACTACAAATGAAATAATATTATTCTGTACTACACAGAACGATATCAATTGCCACAAATTAAAAACGCTGAAGTATGTCTGCAGTTCGTGAGGAAGGTTAGGTCAGCTAGTTGATCTGATCGGTAGTCAAGGCGACTATATATTGGGGCTCTTGGGGCACGAACAATCCCCCCCCCCTCTATTTTTTTTTTGGATGACCATTCCGTAACTAAATTATGAAGGAGACCATTAAAATAAAGGCAAAAAACCCGGCATTAAAACAAATTCCATGGTTCCTAGCTCAATGGTTCCAAGGTCTATAGCAAGACATTTTTGCTTTTATTATATACTACAGTGATCTTTAATTCAGTTAAAGATATCTACAATTCAATTACCGTTATCTTTAAATATGGCGAATTACAGATATGTGTAATTGAATTTCAGATATCTTTAATTGAATTACAAATATCTTTAATTAAATTACAGATTTCTGTAGTTCAATTACAGGTATGTTTAATTGTGGATATCTATAAATGGCACTATTTACTGATAGCTTTAAATGAATAACATATGGCTCTCATTCAATTAAAGATATTTGTCATTCGATTAAAGATATCTGTAATTCAATTGCAGATACTGTATATATGTGACCGAATTACAGATAACTTTAAAAGAATTAAGGATAAATGAAGGAATGGCTTGCCATACTGGTCAGCTCTATTTTTTTAGACACTTCTGAATGCATTGGCGCTAGTAACTTAGCTGTCGACGCGCCATTAAGCCT
>JAHWFP010088288.1:0-23965 GCA_023313725.1 Lithobius niger | reverse complement strand
GTTTCATAAAAAGAAATTTATTTGTGTGTTCCTTCACTCGTTGAAAGTAAGGGTTATTTGTTGTGTAAAAAGAAATTTCTTTGCGCATTCCTTCGCTTGTTGCAATCAAGTGCTACATAGAACTAAAAAATGGTAGACGGCGCTAGATGCTGTACCATGTCATTCAGTGAATAGGCACCTTTATAATATTCACCACCAATTAAACCAGTTTGCTTTTCTTTCGGCTTCATTTCATCCCATTTTTGATTGAATCCAGTCGACATCGCCACATCAATTCGCTGTGCTTAAAACATTAAGCGTTGTTCCAAAGGCACGGATATAATAATAAAAGCAACCATTTATGCAAACTAAGCTTCGCAATGTATAGCAGTTGTCAGATTCTTAGGCACTGATGATTTCGGCTGTGTGGTATCCAGATGACGCGTTGCCTGGGGATGATGGACAAGTAGGATGGGCCTTCTTTATCTCTACCAAGTGCGAAATAACAATTATCTCCGGCTCTATGTCAAAGTATAACGCTTATCTCCTAACGCAATTATGTTGACGGTATCTTAATAATAAAGATTTTATGTTATTAAGAAGTGTCGTCTCTGTGTACTCGTACTCATTAAGGAAAATTGGAAATTAGCCAATAAATGTCTATTTATTACTCGTACTCATGTCGGTTGTGGCATGTAAAAGCCTCTGGTCATTTCCTAGCAAAATTGTCCCTCTCCGTCCCGAGATAACCTCAGGAGCTGAAAAGTACGTTAATTCGACAATTTCCGTTTTTTTTTTTTTCGTTTGCTCCTTAACTAGTTAATCACGGAAACAATGGGCAATGAAAACATTCAGCGTTTAATTCCTTCTTTGTTTCTTATTCTGTAAAAATCAATTGCGTGCAGCCAATTCTATGGCGTGGAGCGCTTTTCAAATTTTACATTACTGGCCGAGCGAGTGAACCGAGCGAACACAAATTCTCGACTGAAACTAGATTTGTGTATGTCTGTTTGTCTGTGTGTTTGGGACACGATGACTTAAGCGTGCCACGCCATGTTGGTCTTGGGCGAATTGCTCGTCAAACATGAATCTCCAATATGACGCGATTGTGGCGTAATCGCGCCGCTGGGCCACCCCGGAAACAAGCACCCGAGCACGGCACGGCACGGCACGGCATGGCACTTGGTATGAAATGATGAGCGCATGCATGAGTGTTTGGGAAGTGTATATGTCTGTGTTTATTCCAAGATAATTTGTTTCAACTTTTACCAATACAAAAAATGCTTTTCTCAGTAACTGGTGTCCTCGATAACTAGTATACAACGACGCCCATTTCTTATTCCCTGTCTTTATTGAGCCTTTGAATTTTGCAGCTGAAGACCTTAACCAATATTAAAATAGAAAACAACATTATCCTCATATCACATCAACCACCAATTCTCTCTCTCCTCCTTGCTTTCTCGACAAGAACGAACGACCCAGAACACACGTCACAATCCAAAACAGGCCAAAAAAAACGATGCATCGCTCTCCATCATAGAGGATTTAGATTTATTGTAAGAGCATATGCGGCCCACAGCCATGCGCCAACATGGAGGACCGTTACTTGAAAACAAAGGGTGGCAACTGCTTCATAAACCTATATATGGTTGCACAGCATTAGGGCAGGTTTTACGCAAGGACTCGCCTTTGTATTCTCGCTGCTAGAATTTAATCGCAATGATGAAGTTGACGTTGCCATGGTAACAACGTTATCAGGATTAGCTAAATTCGACGTCGTTTGAATAAATGCTTGCAGTCTTATAATCCGTGACAATAAGATAAACAATTCGTCTGGACAAAATTTTCACAGTCGCTTCTGAACTCGGATTATTCAGCGTTTTCATTGCGAGTCGACATAGCTAATACCGCCGCCATGTTGGAATTTCAGATGATTTCTAGCTTCTAGCTGCGAGAATGCAAAGGCGAGTCGTTGCGTACACCGGCCCTTACTCCATAAAAATACTACGATTAAAATAACCATCGTGAAACCCTTTGTGAAAACAGGAATGCACAAAGCACTTCTTTACTTCCATCTGTATCCAGTGCCCCTTCAGCTAGCTCAACGACCGGTTTCACATGCTACTTCTTCACAGCCGGTCTTGCGTTATTGCCGCTGCTCCATGGTCAAGGTGACGTTCATTACATGAAAGGTGGGCAATACTTTCTTTCATCATCTTTTGGTTGCCATGGTTGAAGCTTCATCTTAACTTGTCTCCCCTTTAATACCCAATAAATAAATAAAGAATGTTCCCTCCTTCCATACTTGGCTGCAGCTGCACGTACATCACAAATTCGAAAGCTTTACTTTTAGCGTTGTTTATTAATCTTTTGCGCTGGCATCTTATTTGGCAAACGACCCCCAACGTCACCATAAGGGGTGTGCATTAAGATTACGGATGGCCTCATTAATGCTTTAATATAGAACCGCCTAATGAAATATGCATTCAGTGGTCCTGTCATTACAACGTCATTAAGTTTTAATCGTCCAGAATGCAAGCGCGTCGCGGCATTGACTTTGGCAAACACATTCTAGGTGCTTTCCCCGTTTGTAAACTGTGGTCAAAGACTGGAAAATCTGCATCAGACATGTACATAGACTAGCAGAAATACCCGGCTTCGCTCGGGTGGCGTAACTTTGCCCATTACTAAACAATTACCCCTTAATTCCAACGAAGAGAAATGAAACTGGAGTGTTCATGGGAGTGTCCGGATGACACGACGGGTGTTCGCTTCAAATAAACAGCTGGGTAAAACACGCACTGCCCAACGCACGGGTATTAACCCCCCCACCATCTTCCAATCTTCTTCTCTTATTTTTTCAGAAAAGAGGTACCGGAGTACCGTTTTCGTGCAAGTTTCGTTTTCCAGAAACGCAAGCAACCATCGCAACCTACTTTGGTTTTCGTTCTCTTGAGGATGAAACGAAACCAGCATAACATAAAAAAAAAACCCGCCTGTGCTTTGTACATGACGTCATTTGCGATTAGCTTCCGAGATTCCCAAACTAAAGACGCGGCTTGCTTAGCGTTGGGCGCGATTCAATGGACTGACCCGAATGAAAGAAGGTGGGGGAATGAAGCTTAACGTAGCCTGTTTATTTTCATACGTAGTATTCTTGATGGCGATTTTCAAGGCTTCGCAGTTGTATTTCTTCTGTAGTCCTAGTATCTGCAAGCTGAGTGCATTCACCCTTTTGGCTAAAATAACGCTAAATTAACATTAAAATGTCATTTTTGGGTGTGAGAGATGGTCTTTTGTCTAGTTTCGGTTTCGAGAATAGTGGCATCCAGTGAGCGATCTTCGAAGCTTTGCCCTGGCACCATGGACACTAAACTAACTGGCCCACTCTAAACGATATTAGGGGGGTACACAAAATGGCCGCCACATCTGGTTCATTTCGTCGAGGTCTGTTCTTCGAGGTAGCAACTTTGTATGGTGCGACGCGACATCTATTGCCAGCTAGTGGCGGTTTTCGAAATAATATTTTAAATTTTTACATATAATTTGGTGACAAATTTTTTATTATTTATAAGAGTATTTTTAAATGGTGTTTAAAAATATCACTCAGCCACAGTTAAGCTATTTCACTGCGTTTGCAAAAAAAAGCAACACGATCGTTGGCAGTTTGTACGGAGGGTGTCGCCCTCGGTTGACAAAATGCGGCAACTCAATCGCATCAGCGGCACTTTCGGCGGTCGTATTGCCAAACCAGTCTCGTAATGCTATTTTTCATTCAAGATCCGGCCAGTACTGTAGATAGCCATGCTCGCACCCGCGCTCTGCCGTTTTCCTGGGACGCTTTCCTTATAGTATACGCTTCAGTAAATAAAACACGGGAACGAACCATTTGCATACGGTTTTAAGAATTAGCAGGTTCTGATGACCGAATTTTTTTTTGGAATTTGGTTCACCTCCTTATGCCGCACAAAAAAAAACAAGTTTTAGTGCGCAATATGGCATCGCATCATCTACTCAAACGAAGTATTAAGCATACATGGTTTACCCAAGGTCGGATAGGATATATGCTGCGGTTCTTGCTGCCCGTTCTCAAAGCTTCTATCCTGTCGGCGTGGGTCAGATCCGCACTGGCCCATCGGAAAAACGAGATATTTACCGAAGGGCTGCTTGTTTTTATGCTGCAGTATATGCAAGAGGTAGATGTTCGGAGCAGTTTGTCGCTCACCAATCCTAGCCCAACGTATAGCTATAGTAAAGTATAATTTGAATAGACTGACATGCGTTGGGTTCGGTGATTTATTCAATTAAACGTGTGGCATGGGTGCATGACGTGCATAATATGCTTTAAAATGGTTGTCTGTGAAATTATCGAATGTTACCCTCGTGATGAGATTGAAGACTGGGATGATGGTGTATGTTATGGTGTATGCCCCTTTTCCTTTCTTCCTTATCCACATAATATGACTGCAGTTTAACATTTTAAATAGGCATGGACCATGGAAATGGATTTCCGGGTTTGTTGAACTGACTCAGTTTGCTACTGCCTTGGCTTCACGTGAACGATTGAATTAACGAACATAGGTCCAACGATAAAGCGCTTTAACTTCTAATTTCGCGTGGGATATACACGACATTAATATTAAAAAAAAAGTTTTGCTGTAAAGGAACAAAAAAAAAGAAAAAGACATGTAAGCTATCAGCGTCGGACTAATACGTTAAAAAAATTCTTCAGTAGCATAAAAAAACAAGTTGGAGCTTCTTTTACACGTATTCATTCGATGCTGATGGATTTACATGTCTTTTTCCTGTATCTGTTCCTTTAGAGCATTCTGTTATTTTAAGACCTACATGCGCATTTTATACGCCTAAGTGTTATAATATATGTTAGTTTTTTTTCTTGGAGATATTTTAGGTACAACTAGAATTTTGATATGAGATAATCGCGATACAAGATAAGTGGGATGAACGTTTTTTGAGATAAAGCAGTCACAATAAAATAGCGTTCAAAAGGGCCTGATCTGTGTTAACACCTACGCAGGGGCGTACTGGTCATACGGGAAAACGGGAAGTTTCCCGTGGGGGCCTATGTAATGAGGACCTTTCTAGGGGAGTCATTTAAATTTTATCGTCTCTTTATTTTCTGCTCTCTTTAGAAGTTTAACATTGTTCAAAACTACATTCCTGCTTTGGTTGCATGAATGCTAACATACAGTCAGAAAAAAATAAATTAAAAAAGCAAGCAGGCATGAAAGAAATTTTTTTTAATTTTGCATGTTTCCTGAATACTTGACAGTGCTTTGGGCTATTTAAAAAGCAAAAAAAAATATACAGTCGGGGCTAAAGAAAAAATCGTTTTATTGTAGCTGCTAAAGAAAAGCGGAAAACGGCTTTTTTTCTCCCCCCCCCCCCCCACCACCATGATAACTGGTTTCTGCGGAAACGCCACAAGTAAGGGGCTCACGTTAACCATTTCCCGGGCCTGAATGGCCCTCCCAGTACGCCCCTGCACCTACGTTAATAAGCTGTAAAAGTTGAAAATCGGTTCATTGGTTCGATATCTAGGTGAGCGCAACATTTTCCGAAGAAGTAGAACAACAACAAGAACATTGTAGTCGTATTATAAAATAGCATTCGAATGCCCCTATAGGTCTTGTTTTTTAAGCTATAATAGTTAAAAACCCGTTTGTAAATAAATTTACTGCAAGGGATTGATTAAGAGGAAGTTAGTAAACCTTATGACTAGATTTCAAACGTGTCTCGAGAGGAACTGGTGTTAATCCCATTTGGTAGGTATGCCCCTTTAAAACCGGATGCATAACTGAAAACACGTTTGTTCCTTCTTTTTTTTTTTAGCAGTTATGTAAAAAACAATATCTTTTTGTTCGTCGGATTTCAGAAAATATTTGAAATGAACAAATTCCAGGAGATTATTTGAATTATGTTCTAAAACCAAATTAAGGGTTTCAACAAGAACAACAATTGATATGAATAATAATTAAATAAAAAATAATAAATAAACAATGATGCGTTATCGAAATGAAATTAGTCAGTTTTGCGTTGAATTATGTATCTGATTCAGTATTATGTTGAACCCCTTGAGGCGCACTGACAGAAAAAAATATTAGATCCTTGCTGGATTTGGCATTTCATCAATTTGTGGCCAGTTAAGTTAATGGAAAGATGCCATTTACAGAACGTAAATTGCATCTTTTTTCAGGTTTTTCGCTTCTGCTAATAACTGAGTGGTTTTTCAGGTTTTGGCTTTTACACAATGACGCTGTCGCCAAACAGACGTAAACTGCAAGTCTGGCATCACAGTTAAAGTTGAACTATCAGAAACAGACGGTTTACAACTGAAAGGTATCAATTAAAGGTACCCTGTCATGGATGCAGTTGTCTTCTGCAAAAATTAGAAATTCGGCTTGTACTGAGGTTCCTGTGGTAGTTGCACAACCATTTAGTGATGTGCAGCTCATTATACACCTGAGCAGTTGGTGCAGTCCGTTTCCCACTGCAAAATCGGCGACCACTGCAAGTTGGCGACCACATGAAGAAGAAGGGGTCCTATTGTGCTAGAAGAAGGATTGGTGCACTGCCTACTACATCATACCTGCTTAGGTGTACAGTTATCCTATCTTGTATTGGTGTTGTTGTGCATTCCTGTGTATTTCATGCTACGATGTATGTTCCTGTATATTTGCAATGTCGGGTACATATACAAATGCTAATTCTAATGTTTCACCAGACGTTTTAAGAGCAGCGGATTTAACAGTAATATAAATTTTCGCAGAAATTAAAATGTTTTAGTATTTTGACTGAAAGATTGTTAAATGGCACGGGTTTTAAATATGCACCTACATGTATCGTGTAGAGCAGTGAAAAATGACGTCACAGTCGCTGCGGCATTATCATCACGTGACCTTGGAGGTTGGCCTCTGGCTATAAAAACCTTGTAATATACGAGCTAGTGGAGGGGAACGAGAGGAAGAAAGATCGCCATTCCACCATTTTGTTATTTTTGTGTATCGAATGTGATCAGTGCTGATGTCATGTTTTTTCAGTTGCAGGATTTTGGGTTGTGGCAATGAACGAGGGCCAGATGGTTCCTACTTTTTTTCGATTTCCTGCAATACAGTCTTTCGAAAAAGAGTTGGACGAGGCTAAACCAGCCAAACATCGTCTGCTTCCGTTAAACGGGATTGTTTACCTCCGTTACAAGATGGCTGCGCACGTTGTTCGGTTGCTATTAGCAACACACAGCATTTGACGTTATTGACGGTGCTCTATATTTAGTATTTGAAAGGAACTTAAACCTCAGAACATCATTTGTTGACTTGTCACTAACTTTAGCACTAACAGTATTAACTGGAACTCTACTTAGGTTATTGTGTAGTATAAAAGGAAATCAAATGTCCAGCAATTGTGCAGGTCAGACGCCAATTAGATATAGTTAGTTTCCATTCAAAGTAGCCAATATGTACAGTAGAACCCAGTGGTTTTCGCAAGTTTGCAGTAAAACGAAACGTTTTCCAAGTTCACAATCATTCAGCTGAACAAGTGTTAAAGAAAACAAGCGGCTTCTGCGACTACCTAGTCGCATCCGGTCATTTGTACAGTTGTGCCACTATCAATGGTGAGGCACACACCTCTATTACGCATTGAGGCGCAGCTACCTCTATTATATAATCTAAAACCGTAACCGTCAGAATTGTCGGTTAAAAATGTGTTAGCTTTAAGCTTATTTTAGATTTTAGGCGTATTTGTCAACTTTTAGGTCTAATTTTTATCTGTAGCTTTAATTCCGTAAGTAGCAGCTATCGGAGATTTGAATTGTATAGTAAGGTTATTCATTTTTGCAACACGGTGCGCCTTCGGCACACAGTTACAGTGTTACAACGTAACGCGCAACGTAGCGTATATAAATCAGTGGTAGTATAGGGAAGTGACGGGAGAGACGCAATGGAGAGAAGCCAACAGTGACTCGTAGCAACTGGACGTTGCCGTGGTAATGTGATTTTAGGCGTAATTTTTAGGCCTAACTGTAGTCTTAATTTCGTAAGTAGCACATAGGCCTATAATGGAGAATCCGGTTCGATGGTAAGCCCATTCATTCATTCAACAATGCAACGAGACTATTAATGTTTAAACGAAGCTAAAATGCTTTTGTTTTTACGGCTATATGCGTTATCCTTAGGATTTCAATTCGACGATCAAATGTTTCTTATTTAATTTAGTTCTGTCGAAGAAGAAGGGAGCTTGGATTATACGTAGCTTTGATAGGGTGGACTCACTAGTTGAACTCGTCTGAGCTATAGCACAGCTATATCCCGTGGTAAAGTATACACGAGCGAGATTCAGTTGATGACGTTTTTGCTCCCAAACCAATCCTCGAAGCAGACGACACTTGGTTTTTCGAAACCAACAAAAAGGTTTGTTTCAACTAGCGAGTAGTTTTTAACGAAATTAATGAATAATTATGAAATATCTGATCGTTCAATCTTTGCTGAACGTTAAAATACACATTATTAAAACAAAACGACAAATTGTTACCAGATTACCCAAGACAAGAGTTGCTGACGTCGTTGCGTCAAAACCAAAACTATGGCATGCTTTACGATGATCGCTTGTGGCGGTGCTCTCCGTCTGATAACAAACGTTGCTATTTTCAGTCGCATTGTCGATTGTACTGTAGGTTAATGCACTTCAAAACAATTTACACAATTGGAGCGGTGCGGCTTACGTTTGATGATTAGTACTCGTTCGTTTTTTAGTCCAATTTTGTGTCGATTCATCAGCAAAATCAAAAGCCAATGAGATGCAAGAATCAGCAAAATGGTGCGAAATGGGAGCAGAGACGTCAGACGCGTTTGAAGCAGCTCCCAAAATCTCGCACGGTTTCTCGCGGTAAAGCGTTATAGTAAGTGGGTCCACCCTATCAAAGCCACGTATAATCCAAGCTCCCTGGTGGTTACAATAGTCTTCTCAGCCGGTACGGCTGTACAGAAGACTAAAAACACAGGCTTTCCGTCCAGCTGAACAGATATCCTTGCTTTCGTAGGACTACTGTAGAATGGAAAGAATTTTTCCGGTTTTTTTCCTAGTCTTAATAAATTTGCATACCACGTCTGGTTTTCGGAGATCTAGTATACATTAGAAAACAAAAACGAACTGGTTTGATATTTAAGGTAAGGTTTAACCGAAACGAAGTCAAAACATAAAAGGAACACAAATGAACATTCCTGTATAGGGTTTCAGATATCACAGTGTTGCTGTAGGGTTTAGTCCACGTGAAACATTACTGCTGTATTCAACCATTAGACATGGAAAAAAAATTCAAACCATTACAACTGCCAAAAAAAAAAAAAAAACACTGGTCAATAAAAAAAATGGAAGAATCGATTACTTAATGTTTTATTACCTCAGTTTTAGTACAGCGTAGATAAAATCTTGTCCAGGAGTTCATTAGTGTGATAACCTATAGTTGATGCCAAGAAGTAAACATGAGGATTACCTTTGCTTACGCATTTAAAAAAAAGGCAATAGTAGGCTGGTACTTGACTGGATGGCGCGTGGTTTTTTTCGTGTAGTTTAATTTACGTTAGTGAGTATGTACTAAACTGGCTTTGATACCTAGGTAAGAAAACTAGACCACATATGTGTATAGTCATTTTTTATTAAGGCCTTGAGATAACAGAAAATCCTAAGCAAAAACCCTGACATCCTCGTAATGCTTTCTCTATCATGTTTGTGCAAAGTGAGTTGGTATAGTCGCACATTCTTCTGATATAACCATGGAGGGAAACCAACCATGTTTAACCATGTCTAACCATGTCTAACTGTTGGTCTTCCGGATGTGTAACGTTTCTTAACGGTATTTAGTATTGGCTTTCGAAATGGCCAGACCCGTTTCCAGGAAAATACTCACACTTCTTACTGTACGGTTCCAAGTTACCAGTTCGAGAAACAGTTTCCAAGAAGCACTCGTTAATTTCGTTTGTAGTTTCTCTCTAGCTGCATCACGTTGTTGCTGCCTGGGTGTTTTTGCCGCTAAACCAATTTGGTGACGGACAAGGCTGCCTCTCTTTCCATTGGTCCATTTCTCTCTTCGTGCTCACAGTTTTTCTAAAGAGAGTAAGGTAACAGATTTTTCGAGGAAACTTTGCTCGTCTCCGTAATTAAGTTTTGTTTCTGATCTTAGGTGTTGTTAGAGCGTTAGATCTCGTCATCCTAGAGTGTGTCTGGTTTGTTGTTTCTTCTAACGGTTAATAGCAATAAATAAAAAAAAAGAACTTGTTTACCTCGAAGTGAGTCCAGGAACACAAAATGATAAAAAAAAAACACTGTTGATTGTGGATTGTTCGTTATTTAATGTTCCTACTGCAGTTGTGTGAGGATAAATCGATTCTGAAGAAATACCCGTAAATCGCAAAGATTGGCGGTTTAGGTTTATGTTTATTTTACTGGGCGTTAGCCTTCACAGGACATCTGTCCTATCGTATATTACATCATATATTAATGACTATATTAATCATTTTTTTTTTACAATGTAATCTGAAACGCTTGCTTTACACGCCTTAAGAATGTGAAGTAATTGTAGTTGTGTCTTGCGGTGGTCCGGCCGTAGGTAACTGGGTTCGGTATATAATGTTCCTACTGCAGTTGTGTGAGGATAAATCAAATATCAAAATCTTACCTAGAATACGCTACATCATGACTCCTTGACATTTCTCACAGAATAGACGCTTAACAGAATCATACAAAAACTCCATCAAGTTTTTCACATAGAAAGTAGTGATATCAGAGCAAAAATGGCTGCCACCAAGTTTGTGGTCTGAACCGTGATCACTCAAGCTTAACTGACAATCAGCGAGGTGTCAGTTAAGACTGTGCCATCAGGGTTGGGGCGGAAAACTTGGTGACAGCCATTTTGGCTCTGATATCACTACTTTCTATGGAAAAACTTGATGGGTCCCTTTACCCTTATGGGGTTCTTGTATTGTTTGTTTTGGTTGTTTTATGGTTTTGCTTTGTGTATAGTATTGACTGTGAGCTCCTTATGAAAAACAGAATTGCTTTCACCATAGCAGCTCTACTATATCGATTACAATCTCGATGCATGAATAGAGGAGAAGAGGAATGTGGCTATCTGCTGGTCCGTCAGTAGTAAGGCACGACTCAGACCAGTCCTTAGATTCTTTAAAAAAGGTTGACAAATAGGAAGAAGAGGCAGAAAAGTGACTTTCCACTTCATTTTTGTACCTATTTGTACATGAATTTCGTGCTATTCCCTATTTTTTAGGCCTAATGGAGGTAGAAGTAGGTGGAAATTTGATGAGGTAAAGACATCAACCTTCGTTAGGTGTAAATATCTAACCAATTTAATCTTTGTGAAAAGAGTAGAAAAACGCTATTTAAAGATTAAATTGGTTAGATATTTACACTTAACGAAGGTTGGTGTATTTACCTCATCAAATTTCCACATACTTCTTCCTCCATTAGGCCTAAAAAATCGGGAATAGCACAAAATTCATGCACAAATAGGTACACAAATGAAGTAGAAAGTCACTTTTCTGACTCGACCCACTTGGCTACATTGCTAAACCTTTTAACCATGAAAGGTATGTCTAAGCTATAAACGTAAGCTATAAAGTCTAAGCTTAGACGTACCTTTCATGGTTAAAAGTTTTAGCAATGTAGCCAAGTGGGTCGAATTATCGAGCCGTTAAAACTCGTCGTTATTTCAACCTTCAAACGCAATCACACAATCACAAGAAAATGTTGAACTACAAACCTATCGTAAAAAATTAAAAAAAGGAACCAGAATGGTAGAAATTTCTATTGTTTAACCTAAATATTTGACCATGGAACCTTGGGGAAGAAATTTAAGACCTGCGTGGGAGTGTTAATACATTTTTAGACGTTTATGTTTAAACCCAGGAGCACAGTTATGGCTGGAACGGGGTTGAGTAGAAAATATTATAAGGTGTAACACTACGCGTCATCCTAAACATTGAACTTTGGACCACCAAATGGTGGCTAACGTTCTGGACCTCTCCATGTTGAAACTTACCCATATTTCTAAGTAGCTACCAGCACAACCCCAACTAGCTTATGATTTTAGTGTTATTTTTTTTTTATTCGTCTGCAATACTTGTACGAACCTTGCTATCGCAAAATTTGTAAAATCAAACAAAGGATGCGTCATTAATTAGGCTTACCGCTTTTGCCGCTTTTTTTTTGCTGAGTGCTGACCGGCAACTTAATCGATGCGTTTCCCACCTGGTTATGGAGTAAAAAAAAGCACAGAAAAAACAGATTGTTAAAGAAAAAAACCAAACAGTGCTACATAATAAATAGACGAACAACGTTTCGAAAATAATCAATTTTCGACATCAGGTTTATAATTAAAATTTTAAAACATAGCAGGGCCACTAAGTTCATCTCACGTTTAAAAGCATAACACAATAATTTTAAAAGAATAAAAAGCCGAAAACCACCATTTCTCCTTTCTATGCCACCTGGTGACAGAAAATAAGCATCTATATAATAATTCGCTTAGTTGGGATGAAAAAATGCACGAAGCAAAGTCAGCAGAGTTGGGATGCGACGCACGGAGCAGGCCCATTCTTGGCACGGCGGGGCCCCGGGGGGGGGGGGTAAGCAGGTACTGGAGAGGCTGTGGGAACCAGCTAGGGCGGCGTATGTTACGCCGGGGAACATATAGTGCATATATTATTATCAACTGCGTTTTGTTTCTGTTGCGAAGAAACGATTAGAGAATATTTAAATAGAATTCTATATTTAAATAGAATATTTGGGATGATCTACTGAATATGTTATCTGTCTGACTGGCTCTGTTTCGGAATGATCTACTAAATAATGATAAATTTTCAGTCGGTTACTACAAATTTTGCCTGTAAGATATGGCCATATACCTTGTAATTTATTCAGACAACGAGCATTTTTGTAATCAATAATTCACGAATTGCACGTCACTTGTGTTCATACTTTAAAAGATGAGCCTTTTAAATGAATAGCTTTAGATAAAGAGGGGGAGAAAAGAGAATGAATAGCATTCGCAGCTATAAAATATCCATTTAACGGGAACCAGGAAGAAGAAATGTTCCCTCCGTGGCGTCTTGTGCGCGGTCAATTGAAGGCAACTTTCACAAGATGAGTTTGAGCCATCCACTTCACTTCTATTACTTGCTGGTTAAGGTCCAAACGATGGAATAGCAATTGGACACCATAAAAGAAGATTGAAGTCTGGGCTCTTCGCCTAATTGCTTTCTTCGTTGGGGTTATAAAGATGCAAATTGCTCCCTATCGTCAAAACCGCCTTTTTGATTTGATTCAATTGCTTAAGACGATTATCTCCCCCTCCCCCATTACCGACTTATATTTCCACAATTTATTGGTGCAGAAGTCCGTGACTACTTTATTATAAGACCTTTGTGAAGAGATGGTCGATAGTCTGATGTTAAAAACAAGACTTACTCACTGAAGAGGAAATGGAAAGTTTCGTTTTGGTCTCGGCTTTAATATGAATCCCCAATGGTCTCATAAGACTCCATTGTTTGTAACGGCCAAAATATATTTTTTGATGTTATTCTGATCATGCATCACAATTTTGAATACGCTTACGTTTTGATAATATACGTCAACAATATATACTGTAACCATGTTCGGAGTATGTATATGAGTGAAGTCCTCATTCCAGCAAAACTAGCACTACTAAAAATATTAGTATCCCCGTCCCTATTCAATAGTTTTCAAAACTTGGCAAAATAGTAGATAAGTATGGAAGGTGTATTTATACCAAAAATTGTGTAGTTCTGTGCAAGAGTACAAAAGTAGGGAGCCACACTTTAATTTGACAGCTGTTCAATAGTCGTTATTGTTGTTGGGGTGTCACCGTTTCAGAAAAAAACTACTGCACCTACCTAAAATCTTAGACATGATGTAACCAGAAATTTCGTAGTCCTTCATCCTCAAAGAGACCACATTTTCAATTGGTCGAGCCATTTCGGAGTTACGGGACCCTGAACGATCAGATTCTTTTTTTTCTTTTTATGGTAGCCTGATATTAGTAAAGCCCGGTGCGAAGCAGTACTCATCCTGTGCTGGTGTGTCTGTCTGTTTTCACAATAACTTTTGATCCTTTGTTCGATTTAATTGAAATTTTGCACATATATTCTATGCTTTATGTGAAGAGTTTAGTTCGAAAAGTAATAGAACTAGGAAACAGGCTTTGGGCCTATTGTAGGCGGAGCAAACAGATCTTCATTTCAAACATTTTTACAAAATATTTAGTTTTTATTGTAATGATTTGTTAATGCTCCACACAAAATTTGGGTACAATACTCACTCTGCTAAGTTGGGCTCTTTGCCTTTTGGTGTGACGTGCTGCTTCTTTTTGCTGGCCTATCTCTTATTGTAGCTGTTTTTTTTTTTTTCAAGAGTAGGCCTAAGCTACGTATCATATTTATTTTAATAGGCTTTCGTTGCTCCAGCATTTATTTTCTGTTTAGTCATTTGTGGCCTCTTTTCACAGCCCACACCCTCGCCACCGACTGAAAATAAAACGGCACTTATATAGCCACAGCTGTTTGTGCTGCCGCCACCAATAATTCTCACCTTGCTCACGGGAGAAGTCTGCTGTGCAAACTCTAGTCCGTATGTTAAAAAAAATAATAAGGCATTTAACTGCAAGCCAAAGAATCATCAAGAAGATAGTTTTTAACAATAATTAAAAGATTTAAAAGGTTCACAATGCTGCCGCAGGTACAGAACTTGACACGCCTACTAACGAAACTATTGAGGCGCACACCTCTATCACCCACTGCAACAAAGATCTCTATTAGTATAATCTAAAAGTAATAACCACTACAATTGTAAGATAAGATTGTGTTAGCTTATATGCCTAGTTCTATCAATCCCCCCCCTCCCCTAGTTCTATGTTTTTAAGCGTAATTTTTAGCGTTTAGGCCTAATTTTTACCTGGCAGTTTTATTTCGTAAGTCGCAGCTAACAACAGTTGGGTTCGAGAGTTAGGCCTATTTCCTTCATGCAACACGGTTTCGGTTTCGAGACTTCACATTACCGTGACAACGAGAAATCTTTAAACTGTTAAAGGCAGGCATATTATTCTTTCGTGGTGTGATATAAGCACATCGTCTGCTCTATTCTTTCGTTTTTTATATATCGTTTCACCTTGGTACAACGATTTCAGGTTTCATATTCGCATTCCCATCGCTGTAGTGTAAACGACTATTGTCACCATGCTGAAGTGAATTTCTCCAAGCATTCTTTTTTCAAATGAAAGTAATTTGTGTCGTTAGTGGGATCTTTTTGTTTTTTTGGTTGCGTTTCTTCCTGTACTAGTTAAATGCTGCGACCAAATGTTATTATTTCATTGAGCTACATCAAAAAGGTTATTAGCTAGAAAGAAGCAACCAAAATTTAAGATGCCGTGTTTTCTTTAAGTTTAATTGACTACCACCAGCATTGTGTATGCTTGGTCGGAATCCCTTAAATTCAGGATTCCAAATTTACAATGGTGAGTGTTAGAAATAAATTCGAAAAATTGTAATTTCTTCCATAATAATTGTTCAATTTATGGCAGATTTTGGCTCAGCAATACTTTTGGGGGTATATAAAGCGATGTACCAAATTTCATTCCAACCCGACTTTTCGTTTGGGCTCCACCCAGACTACAAAAGTGCAACCAACCAACCAACATGTTGCAATTTGGTGTCCGTTATAGGCTACGCTTCGCTCGCTCGCTCCGCCAATTAGCCAATCCGACATCATTAGCTCGATACTGTTCGCCATTCTAATCAAAATTCTGGAAATTAATCAGATTTCTAATTGTGCAAACTAAGTAATAGATACCCATGAGAAACAGGTGATTAACCGACGATAATTGCTCGTTTGCAAGAACGAGGCAATCCAATGTCGAGGGATAGAGGAAATCTCACGAGCGCAAAGCGCGATTCCCGGGTAGGCCTCCACTACGGAGGCCCTTGTTCAAACAATTTTTTTTTTATTTTGATACAAATTCATATAAAAATTGCATCTGCAAGTTGCCGGAAAACGATTCAAATGCAAACTTATTTCTTTAAAATACGCTAGCTTTCAGGGCTCAACTCCTGACCGACCTCCCCCCCGCCCCCCCCCCCTCCTTCCTTCAACTAAAGGAGGCTATTGTTTCTAAGTAATAATTTTTTTTACATTTGAAATGAATTGGTATGAATATTGCATGTCTGCGTTGCAGGAAAGCGTTTTAAATTCACGCTGATTTCCTTAGAATGCACTAGCTTACAGGGGTCTGCCCCGCTCCATCCCCCGTACACACTACATGAAGTCTGTGTTTCAAAACAAATTTTAAGAAATTTGAAATTAATTCCTACGAAAATTACATCTCTAAGTAGCAGGAAAACGTTTCAAATCCATATAAATTTCTAAAGAATACGCTAACTCCAGGCGCTTCCCAAGCACACCCCCCCCCTCCCCGTGAAGTTCTCCAAGGCCCCTGCAGCACAATCCCGGGGAGGCATGACCCCCTCCCAATCCGACCCTGCTCTCGGTTCCTAAATTTTAAGGGGCAAGGATACTCTGATGGTTAGAAGTTCTAACCATCAGGGTATCCTTTCCCCTTAAAATTAGAACGATTGTCTTACGTGCAAGAGCAATTTAAGGGCCCTGTGCTTGGAGCTCATGTCGATTGTGGCATGAAAAAGATCCTAGCAGGATTACCTAGCAAAATTGTCCTTCTCGCCTTCTGGTGCCGTGGCTTTAGCTGGGAGCGCAATAAACCTCCAAGCTATTCATTCTTTGACTGGTCGATGAATGGGGACATGTCTCTTGACACATCACAATTTCATCAGTTTTCCGTCCATCCGCCTCTGTCCAAGAACCGGTCAACAATGGAGTTCTTTGAGATGAGTGCCAAAAGTAAAGAGACGCTTTCCTGAAGTCGTTTTCACGTCCGACCAAACCAAATCATATTTCCAGTTCGGACGAAAATACGGACGAGAACATCTTTTCCCCTTAAGTCAACAAACCAACAAACGACGAGAAACTCGTCGAGAAGTCTGTGGTCAGTTGTATACGATCAGACTGGACCAATTACTTGGTAAATGTGACTGTTCAAGGATTTTGAAGAAGAACAAAAATCAAATCTCGAATTCGAATGTTTCCCTGAATGATGGGTTTGGGTGTTGTCAATCCATTTTGATGCTGTCATTCGTACAAAGTTTAGTTCTAGAGAACGAATTAATGACATGATGAACATCTCAAAACTTAGGGATCATGTAGGGATCACGAAACTCTACGGCTTTTATAGAAATCGGGTTTCAAACAAACGAAAATGTATACTGTTTTGAATATTTCCTTATTAAATTATTCTAGTATTCAAACAGCTAAAGTAAAATTAAAGTATAGAACGCAGCACTGCAGTGTTCCATTGCTTAACTCGCAAATCAGGGATATAGGCATCAGTACAGTCAGCACGAAATCGTAACTGAGATCTTGGGTCCGAGTTCCAGTTGGTGGCGATGGTTTTTTTTATTCTTTGTCAACTTGGTGTAGACTTTTTCTCATAAAACCAGTAGGTATGAGGTGAATGAGTGGTTTGCAACATTGGTTAGGTATCATAGCTCATGTGTATGTCTATGTTCGACCAAATTAAGTTTCTTCAAATTTTTGAACACACTGGCTAATAAGCAAGTAGCCTACTGATTTTCGTTTCCTTCGCTCGATCAGTCAGCGCATCCTGTGACTCAAATCAATCACCCCACCGCTAATATTCCGCTTCCCCCCTTTTCTAATTATCACTTCTATTATATCCTTCCATGTTCATCTTCAGGCTAGGGGAAATAAATGAGGCTCGAGGCTCGAAGCATGCTGTCCTGAAACGCTTTCCCCCAAAGCTTCCCTCCTACCAGATGGACGGTGCCGTTGGTTCTTAACTCTTAAAAGTAGAGCTTAATAGTAGTGGTCTTGATTTACACGATCTGATTATTTTGATAGTTTGATCATCATACCAAGGTGAATTAGCTTTGAGGCTGTTATGTTTACCAGTTGTAGCAGTAGCCTGACCGCGAGTTGTGGGGAAACCGTCGAATAGAGTATCGTGAACTATTTGGTGATGTGCAGCCAAACCACCGTTGATACTATTCCAGTGATTTATTTTGGGGAAAATAAATTGGTTTCTTATAATAATAACAATATAGCAATATAATATAATAATAATAAATTTAGCCACAGAATGGTTGTGGTCTAGAAGGGCTAAACCACTTACACTTGTCCGAGTCATTAAAGTTAAAATGTTAAACCCAGGCAACAAATTCAGGCCTCAAGAATTTGCAAAGGCAAATTTTGGTCAACAAAAGTTTGAAATGGTCGAGGTGACGCACCTGTACAGACTCCTTGGCCAGAGAGTTCCATGGATGGATTACTTTTAGTCGACAATCTAACCTCCCCGCTTGGTTAGCCAATTTGAGCGAGTGGCCTTTAGTTGCCAAGTAAGGGCAAGGGTCAAAGAACGGCATGTCCTCTTGCAGAAAACCTCTGACAATCTTGAAGGTCAAGAGAAGGTCAGCTCTAACAAAGCATACAGTTTGAATGTCAGCTTGAAGCCTACGCAGCTGGAGGGACTCGATCCCCACACGAGTTAATCTCATGTCGTAAAAGAAGTTCCACACGCCAGGAAGTTTTTTAGTAAATTTGTGTTTGACCGACTCAACTCTGTCGATATCTCCCAGGAGAGAAGGAGATCAAACCGGGCACGCATACTGCAGGAGTGGTCGCACAAATACTTTAAGACCCCACACTTTAGCTTTAACATTACCAGAAGTGAAACAGCATTCAACAATTGCCTGGAAGTGAAACAGCAGAAGTGAAACAGTGTTCATCAATTCTTGCATGCCTGGATTCGGAATCAGATAAACATTTGACACTTGGATGGGGATTGATAGAGTGGGACAATTTCTAAAGCCCTACTTGTGAACTTGGGTCGGAGACGTTGGCAAGAATGAGTCCAACTAAGGCCGAAAACGGATGTTTTCAACTACAATGTGACTGAAAATATTGACAGGATATGCAGTAAAAATTAGATATTTTTAATTTAATAATTCATGGCCCGAATGCCTCTGTCCTCCAGCAACAAGATCGAGAATGGCGACAGCCAGGGTAAGTCTCAGCTGTGGAGGACCTTTGGCGTTGACTGGGTGCTAGTCCGGAACCGAGCCACACGCAACGTCTCGAGGCCGATGGATAGCTGTTGACGATTTGGTCGATTTGTTGTGCCTGAAATAGTCAAAAATGGTGACTATAACTTAGGTTGGAGTATACAGCTTAGGTTTGGACACTCAGTTTGAATATGCAGCTTATGGTTGTATAACCTAAACGTGGCAGATACTACGAGACCTTCACAGGAAGCACAGGATTTATGAACGGGATCATGTTTGACGTCATTGGCGCTCCACTTTTCTTTACTGGACCGTGACAGTGACTTCAATTCTCGGACAGTTTCGTGAATGTACAATGGCATGCGAAGTGTCTTGCCACATATCATCAAGTGCATTGACCCAACCTAAGATGTTGCCTGTTTTCGGCACACTTCTGCCTGAGACAGAAGTGTGTGCGGACGTCAGCAATTTGACTGTTAAACATCGCACATGCCACTCGTAAGCTAACTTAGTCGTTTCCAGGCGGGATTCGTTAGTTTCATCTCAGTTAGGCTTGAATCATTACAGAGACCCACGGCCATTTGAACTACAACGAGACGAAGTTGCTCGAAGAATTCAAACGTACTAGTCGAAGTAACTTGACAACAAAGAACACTACGCCACACTTGCAAGCTAGGCAGGTGAAACGAGAGCAACTTTAATCAATAAAAATGAATTTTGCTTACTACGGGGCAAACTATCAGTCTTGTAAACGGGTCAAATCAAGTTCTATCACTGATAAGTTATTACGATTGGTTGGCATTGATCAATTCAGTGCTCAGTTTCACCCAATCAGTTCTCCATTTATTTCACGGGCTTTTCTTTGTTCTTCGTCCTGATTTGTTCTTCGTGGCTTTGGTACAGAGAACGAGCGAATTTCTCGCACAAAAGCATTTAATTTCCGGACCGTACCTTTTTTACTGGGCTTTTGTTGCGATACTCGCCTGATATGCAGAGCCGAGAGTTCAGCTCAATTACGGTCGGTGCCATCTACAGAAAGGAGTCCGATTTCGCCGTGACGTCAAAATCTCCCTCGACCGATTGCCTTTTCTAAGCCCCCTTCCTTCCTTCCGCCTGATTGAAATCACGCTCCTGTTTTCCGACGATCTAAGTTGGGAAAAGCGAAATGACATTACAAATCCAATAAACGAGTTTAATATAAGTCGGCAAAGGCAGTAGTGAAAGACTGCCTCTCATCACCGACGTCATCAATAACTGCGTTAAAGGCGTTTTTGTGACAATCGGCCAGGGAGTAATAGACAATTTGCGCTTTCATTGTGCTTTTAGGAGCTGACTAAGTCGTATTTGTAATGGTCGTATATGTTAAGAATGCACCGAGTATGAAATTTGCCGAACACCGTATACACAACAGTGATGGAAGTGGGTCACTTTTTCCGACCCTTGACTCACTCGAGACCTGAGCCACGACCCACTTGACCCACCCGGTAAAGAACAAAATGTGACCTAACTTCCGTGACCCACCTGGTGGTACCATCCTTGACCCACCCAGTAAAGAACAATATGTGACCCACCTCACGCTATGAAAAAATAATACAGTATGCAAGTAATACAGTATGCAATTTGGGTTTTTAGCCTTCTGGGGGAAACTATTTTTGAAAGAGCAAGGAACAGTTTTAAAGAGTACTAGTAAGACTCCCGGTTACTGTTAAGATTATCATGGGTCAGTGGGTGAACGGTCTTGATCCACTTGAACCACGATAAAAATGTGACCCAATTGACCCACTGACCCACCGACCACCGACCATGGGTCAGTTCCATCTCTGATACACAACCATATACTTGACCTACCGAACATCGAATACCGAATACACACTCGAATAGATAAACTGCTGACTACCGAATGTTTGGCACCGAACAATTGACACATTCAGTCGAATACCGAATCATTCGGTGTTAGGAATTATTCGGCAATGTTAGGAATGCACCGAATATAAAATTTGCCAAATACCGAACACACAACCAAATACCTAACCTATCGAATACCGAATATACAACCGAATAGTTAAACTGCCGAAGACCGAACATAAGGCAACGCACAATCGACACATTCAGTCGAACACCGAATTATTCGGTACTCTGCTGAATAATGGCCGAATAAGCCAAATACCAAATTATTTAGCCAAATACTTGATGGAATGGTCTTCCCCATACTAAACATACTAAACATATGATAGGTTATTGATTAAAATACGTGACCATACTGATTAAGGGTAGATATATTAGTTGACCAGGGTTCATGATGATAAAACATGACGAAATGGAGGTAAAGGTATACAATGCACATTTTCTCCTTTTGTAAAACTTAACCCTTTCCCCCACATAAAATCTACAGTCTCGTATTATGCCTTGGAAAAAGGCAACCTTCAAGATAATTTCTCACAAACCAAAAACAAAATGCCTAGCTAAACGTTCTTACATTAACAAAATTGCGTAAATTTATACTATAAAATTATTCGGCCGAATACCGAATACCATTATGCGGCTCAAATTCGACTGAATACCGAACATTTGAATTTGTGGCCGAATAGTACAATTCTAAGTACAAATAGGACCTATAATAGGTTCACCTTTTTTGGTAGAGGTAGCGTCATATGACGAGTAAAATTGAATGTGTGTTAGATGCTAGTTTTAGTGCAGGTTTGCTTAGCATTGTTAAATATGTGGGAACGTTTCCCCACTATCCACCCACGGTTAAACAGTATAAGTACCGTATTCCGTTATGTCGAACTGGTGCATGTCCCGGTCCCGCTGCGAGTTCTGACTGATAAGTCGGCGTATATGCGCTCATTCACCGAGCGAGTATATGTACAGTAAGTCCTGAATGCTAGATAAAAAGCATAACAGTGTTAATGCTACAACAATGCTTGTAAGTAACAATAGCTCCGACTGAAGACTTTCTACATTGTTGTAGCTTTGTTCCGTCTTGCTGACAAAATATATCCCAATTCCCTAGATATAGTGGGAACCTCGGATTATTAGAGCGTTATGGAGGACACGACTTTCCGACAGATGGTCCTGCTCCTCAAATGCGTAGTTCGTGTGAGAGAATCGCAGTGCGACTACAGCGCTGGTTAAAAACAATGACACAATGTACAGGCAGCGTGACATTTCAGCAGGTGTTGATCGGAAACCCCTCTCTGAGCTGTGACCACTGACCAGTAGGTAGGTCTTGCAGGGAAGCGTGCGTAGCTGCCCCTCATTTGGTTCAAACTCCGGCAAGAGTTTAAATATTGATTTCTCCAGTTTAATTTACCTTCTCATTCGCTACGTTTACATGGCCACAAGAAAGCGCATTTTAACGATATGCTTTGAAATGCGCATCAAAAGCGTCACCTGTTTACAAGACGCAAAACAGCGATTAGGACCATTCCGCTAGCGAAGGCGTTTCGGCCAGTGCGATCAGAAAACCCTTTCTACCTGCCCTCCCTTTGGCAAAGAGTGGGCACGTTCCATGCTGCTCTACCCCCTGCATGTAGTAAACTAGGTCAGCTTAAACCCAAATAACCAAACGGATGCAAGTCTTAGAGGTCTTCCTAGTCATGTACACTTATTTTCAATTTATTTATCTAAAATTCGAGTGGCACCAGAACAAATAAGGTGGGCGCCGTAACTGTGTCCGCCATCTTTACCAGGCGTTCTCCAACGCGACAATAGAGCAGTGACACGACGTAGTATTATTGTATATTACTCTATGCTGGAGCCTTAATGGGTTAGCTGCAAGGGGCACTGCAGAGAGAAACAGAAGGGCGTCATACTGAAGCCGATGCTGTGAAGAGTGATTTCTTAGACCTGAAACGCGCGATTTTTGCTGTTGGAGAAAACAACGGTATTTTAAGCCTAAGAAATGCGCTCTTCCGTTGTTTTTCCCTCCATTTTTATGTAGTGCACCTTGTAGTTATGCCCTCCAAAACCCATACTGGTGCCAATATGGCGGCAAATGTCACTGCTCTGTACAGTTGTGAGTGTTTACATGAATAAAGACGACGCGCTTCAGACTGCCAATCTACCTCCGTGGAGCGCTTTGAGTCTGTATCGCCCGATGGGAGAAAGCGCCACGAACGGGTGTCTGCAAGACCCACGGAGGCGACACGGATGCGCTTCGCATACCTGTGAAGCACTTCGAAGTGATCATGTCAACGTAGTGATAGTACTCATAGTCATCCTCATCTGGTGGCACAGAGGGCTGCATGACCTATAGACCTACTCGCATCCTGTTACTAAAGGGAGAGCCATACACAACAACAATTCCAAACTAGCGCTTTCTCGCAGCCATATTGCATAAGCTTGGCATGCTGTTTGCAAGGTACAGTCGGATAGTTTCGTGTGGTAAGGTTTGATAGTTACGGGAAGTGACACGCGATTTGAAACAGAGTTTTGTCTTTACGACTTCAACACTCAATATAACAGTCCTCCTTTACCTACCTTGGGCTCAGCCTCGGCTCTACTACAGTACCAGCTGGATCTTGAAGACGAATACCATACGAGACTGGGTTGGATAATATGGCCGCAGAAAGCGCCACTGATGAGATTGATTTATCTTGTTGACGCATTTTGTCAGCCGAGGGCGATACCATCTATACAAAAGTGTTACATTCCTTGAAACACTTTATGGATAAACCAACATGTCGCTCTTTACTGAAGAGCTATGTGCAGTCGAAAAATGTAATAGCTTTGTGACAAAAATATGGAAATTTATTTATTTTACGTGTAAGTAATTTTCCAGATGATTACTG
>JAHWFP010088287.1:14926-28607 GCA_023313725.1 Lithobius niger | reverse complement strand
CTTCTTCAACTCAGCAAGGGTAATTGCGAACAAGGTGGGGGGGGGGGGCAGAAGGTTGATATTCAATCTTCGGCACCTGAATCAGAGAGGCAAAGCAGAAGTACGACTTTTCGACAACCATCGACCTCGAAGATGTGTACCTCCACGTCCCACTGCACCCGAAATGTTTCAAGTTCTTCAAGCTGGCCCTCAACGGGAGGGCCTTCCAATTCATGGTACTACCCTTCGGGCTGAACATGGCTCCACATGTCTTCACCTCAATTCTGAAACCAGTTCTGGGAAGGCTCCACCAGCTCAGAGTGAAGGTACACGGGTACCTGGACAACTGGATGGTGAGAAACAAAGCGGAGGAGCAACTGAAGAAGGACACAGAGATCATGTGCAACCTGCTTCAGAGCCTAAGATTTGGAATCAATTCCAAGATGTCAAGACTGGTCCCAGCACAGTTATTCACGTTCTTGGGAGCGAGGTTCGAATCACGATCCTTCAAGATTCGGCCCTCGGACGAAAGAATTGCTAAACTACGGGAATCTACCGAGGATTATTGCAACTCCGGCAGACCACAGCAAGAGATCTCAGTAGGGTGATTGGCCAAATAGATTCAATGGCGGACCTGGTGCCATGGGGAATCTGGAGGGTCAGGAGTCTACACTGGTGCTGAAAGACAGAATGGACGACAAGAAACTCTTGGGAAGACACCATCCGACTGGACAACCTACCAAGAGATGCAATAGAATGGTGGAGCGAACCACACAACGTAGTGGAAGGAGTTCCGGTGCACCCAGCGAAGACCCTTTTCACGGATGCCTCACTGATAGGCTGGGGAGCACACATGGGGGACCTACAGCTGTCAGGAACCTGGTCACACACGAAGCCTCACTGCACATAAACAACCTGGAATTGAGGGCAGTCCTCAACGCACTGATGGCCTGCGGACAAACCATCCAGAACTAAACAGTGCAGGTGATGTCCGACAACACTGCAACAGTAGCGTATATCAGGAGGGGACGAGGCACGAAATCAACGTCACTCCACTCGGAAGTATCATAGATATTCAAGATCTGCGTGGACATGAATATCACACTCATTCCGCGACACATTGCCGGCATGAACAACGTCCTGGCGGATCAACTCTCACGATAGGGAAAAACAGCCCAGCGGAATGGACCTTGGAGTCAACGGTTTGCGAGGCACTGTTCACTCAGTGGGGAAAGCCGACAGTGGATCTGTTTGCCACGTTACACAACAAACGCTTGGCACAGTTCGTATCACCATTCCTGGACGAGAGGGCATGGGTAACGGACGCACTGACCCTAGACTGGAACGGGATGTCAGCGTACCTGTTCCCCCCATTCATCCTGATGCAGAAGGTTCTGTCAAAGATAAGGGTCTCATCAGGAAGGTTCATCCTCGTCACACCATTCTGGACGGCAGCGAGCTGGTTTGTAGACCTCATGGGGCTACGAAAGGAAGATCTGGTATCACAGCACCAGGGGAGATCCCTCCACCAGCATCCAGAACGTCTTCAACTACACGGCTGGCTGCTCTGAAGAAAGGGCTTAAGGCGGTGGGATTCAAGACAGGGGTAGTCGATAAAGTTGTTCAATGTTATAGAAAGTCGACCCGTATCCTCTACGAACCATGCTAGAAAGGATGGCAAGCGTGGTGCAGGAAGGCACACATCGACCCCTGCAAACCGGCCGCAACGAACCTCACCCAATTCCTAGTCGAATTGTTTGACATGAAACTGTTGGTGGCAGCCATAAAATGCTATAGGTCTGCCATCAGCTCAGTCCTAAGGATCTACGGTAGAGAAGACGTCATTTCTAACCAGATCGTTTCAAGACTTATGAAGTCCTTCAGCACCCTTAAGCCAAAGGTAGCAAAGCGGCTACCAACGTGGAATCTCCCGATCGTACTACAGCACCTTGCGGGAGCACCCTACGAACTGATGGCGAAAGCATCGACGCTGATGCGCACTCAAAAGACAATCTTCCTATTTGCAATAGCCACAACGGGACGACAGAGCGAGCTGGCGGCATTGTCCCGCAATAGGAGATGTCTCCCGGAAACCAGAGGCTGGACTCGGGTATCCTGTCAGGGAGTGAAAACAGTGACGATGCTGCCCAGTGGCACTGGGAGCGCTGGCACTCGTTGCCCGAGGGCGGGCCGGACACGGCAGGTAAGTCTTATTCATGGGCAAAGAGAGAGCCAAGCTCTGAGATTAGCTAAAGTGAGGGGAGTATTTTAGGATAGTAAAAACCACTTTTACGTCTAAAACTGTAGTGTTCGAACTATTGGACATCATTGAAAAATATTTTCCCTGGGTACGAACTTTAGACCCTGAAGCAAAGTTTCGCGAGTATAGGACTTCTAAAATTGTGTGTGCTTTCAGTCAAGCTGGGAAGCAAGATCTGCAGCTTCGCAAAGGAAACACAGGTCAGTGGAGAATCGGATTTTGACTGGTGTGCAGGCAATACCGACATAGGAAGCAATTTTTTTATTGATTTGTCTGATTTTGTGCGGGAAATAGGAAATTGATTTATTTGGAATTTAATAATTTGGGGTAACTTGATGTGTTTTCAAAATGTAGGGTTAAATTATTCTGGGATAAAATCGTAGTTTTGGCATTTGTGTAAATTTAAGGCAAAAGGTGTATGAATAAATTGATTGAATTCAGGCAGTGTTTCTATTTTTGAGTATTTTACATTACGGGTATTTTGATTGTTTGGGGATTATTCGGCACGGTTGTTCGGGAAAAATTAAAAGGTGCTACTAAAACCTACCGATATCAAACATTAGACCAGGAGGTCTATCGAACCATGTGAGCCAGTGAAAGAACAGGTTTAACAGGTAAAGGTGAAATAAAATTTTGTGTAAGTTGGTATTGATGTTTCACTTCCCGAGTACGGTATCACAGTTGGGCTTACCGTAAATGCACGCAAAGCTCGTTTGCAGGCCCAAATGGCCTGTTCACAAGCAGGCGTCCATGACGGAACAGGTACCTGTCTCGGCTGCGTGGACGTACGCGGAATGGAAGCATGAGCAGCAGCGAGGACCACATCAGTGAAATGAATTGAAAGTTCATCCACATCTGAAACGTCCTTCACCGCATGCTGGAAGACAGCAGCCTCAGCAAAGGCTTACCACTCAGCTCGTTTAAGTGCCCACTGGGCTGGCCTGGAAGCCAGGGAATCCCCGTGTTTTGGACAGCCCAAGTGAAGTGAACTGGGATGGCTAGGACGTGTAATATGTATATATTGTGCTAGTCAACAGTATGCAACCAAGCTTAATGCAAATAGTAAAGTAATATTAATTATGCAAATTAGTCCTAATTAGCATATACTAATTGGGGGGGTCATTAACCTAATCAAGGTACTGCTTAATTAATCATCCGGCCATAAAGCACCTTTAGTATTTTACGTATTCTAGTAGGCTAGGCTATAGCCTGATTTTGGAGGATGCTATCCAGGTAAGCTGGTGCTGGAGGTCTCTGACTGATCACCAGAGGGCGACAACACTAGGTAAAAATCTAACTCATTTCTGGTTCCAAATTCCGTCACAGGATGGCAGTAGTCTAAGGCTAAATTCTTCCATTCGTTCTCAAAGTGCCCACGTGAGGGCAGTAATACACAGACATTTTAACTCTTTCACCTGGTTAGTATATAAACTGAGAACCCATTGTCTGGGGGTTGTTCTCCTAGCTGTTCCCTGGAAGTCACACTGTTTACTGTGCTATGGCTGAATTTAGTTGTTCCTCGAATGAATGAAGGACTTGCTTACTTTGAGAGGACTTTGTTTGGAATTCACTTGGGAGTGAAGCTAATTATCTGAAGAGGCTGGACTGATATATCTGGACTTGAGTTAAGTACAATATCTTAGTTGCATACTGTAGGCTACTGTTGTGTTAATTATTGGGTCAGCAGTATAAGAATATAATACCTGTTATTAATAAGGGTTTGTGCCTATTACTAATTATTTATTAATCCATCAATTGAAGTGTTACCCAGTTAAGAGTTTGTAGTGGTAGCTTAGGCTACTTGTACTTGTTGTGCTAAATAATAATTGCTCACATATTCATTGTTAAAGGTAGACCACTTTCTGGCCTAGCTAGGTTTTATGAATAAACTTCATTAATCGAACCCTTGAGCCTTTGTCTCACTTAAGCATTAGGTTTCAGAGTTCTCAACCCCAAAGATAACTCTATTACACTAGCGAACAAAAGGCCAAGTAATTGCCTGTGGCCAGGTTGCAGTGTATCATGGCTCCATCGTTCAAGAAACAAATGGACCCCCTCTGCATCCACTCCTCAAGGATCCTCCCCTTGTTGTCAGTGTTAGGCCCCCCCACTGGACATGGTGGCTGTCAAAGTCATCCAGCAAGAGGAAAAGGGGAGGAAGCTGGCGGGCCAGGTCCTCCAGCTCACCACCCCAAAGACCTCAGCCGGTGGTAAATAAAGCGAACAGACTGTAATATCCAAATTAGAAAGAAACTCTAACTGCTACCGCCTGAAATCTAGTGTGCAGAGGCACACTGGCATGTGGCTGAGAGTGTTGAACCAGCACTGCAACTCCACTATCTGCACGTGGCACATGGTCTGCATCCAGACGGTAGACCGAGTATCCCCGAACAACTGGATTATCTGACGCCTTAAAGCAAGTTTCCTATAGGCAGCAGCACAGAGGTCGCCAATGGAACAAAAGCAGCCGCAGCTCTTCTGCATGGGTCCGATAACCTTGGCAGTTCCACTAACGATGGTATGCGTAGCCATTAGGGCGGGATGAAGATGGAATCCTTCTCCTCAACCTGTCTTCCGGGCGATCCGAAAACTTCTAAAACCTCACTTGATTCAAAAGTTGGAATGAGGTCCAGAACGAAGGTGTCCTCGGAAGGAGAAAAAGCTCCGGAAAAATGGAACAAGAAATATCTCCCTGCTCCATGGGCAAAGGAGGGTCTAGTTGTCGAGGAGATTCAATGGTCCCCTCAGCAAGCTGGCCGCGTTCTTCTTCGACGTTTTCTGTGATCATTCCGGGTGGGCGGAAGCTTACCTAAAGCTTTAACCTGCTTGGAATAGCAACAGGAATAGGAGCAGGAGCACCGGCAGGCTGGGCAAATGTCGAAGGCAAGGCAGCAACTGGGTCTGAAGGACCAAAAATACCCTGCAAAGATGACGTTGCTGGGTTAACAAAATAAGAAGCTTGCCTACCATCCTTGTCAAAGACTTGAGTTCAGCGCGCAATCTGCCAAATCAGCGGAGTCACTAACTGGGCCAGGCATTGGTGCACTGCACACCTGCGCAAAAGATCACGTCATCGCTGGAGCCGATAGTTTGGCCTTCTTTCGGGCCTCTGAGTAAGAAAGCCCGTCCTTCACCTTTAGTTCCTGCACTCGACGTTCTTCTACATAAACACGGTAGTCCCGTGAAGAGGCCTGGTGCTGACCAGCGCAGTTGACGCACTGCTCCGGGCCAGCACAGTCAGCGTCTTCACTGGCAGCCTGAGCACAGCTAAAACAGGTAGGCTAACTTTTACATGACCCACTGGTTTGGCCAAAGCGTAGACAGCGGTAAAACCGCATCGGATTCGGTACATAACACCTGACCTTCAACCGCAGGTAACCGGCAGTAATGTGCTGTGGTGCAACCGACGTATCAAAGGTCAGGAGAAAGGTGTCAGATGGATACAGCACAAGTCGCCTCCCCACATCGACAGGACCCGAAGGGTCATAGCCGATTGACCTTAGGCCGGCTCGCCCAGGCCACCTGTCCTCCCTAAGAAGGAGCCAAAGCCCGAAAGCCAGAATCTCCACGTCCACGGATTACTGGGTTGCAGCACACGGCCAACATGCTGGGGGATGAGGATGAAAAGCCCAATGGGGGGGGGGGGATTGAGGCTTAATGGCGCGTCGACAACTTGGTCATTAGCGCCAACCTCAGTCACAGTGCAGTGGTCCAGGTTGCCACTGCACCACACATTACAGAGATGTTATTCAAACCCCTAATCTAAATCTTGTCATACATCTGTACGTCCTGCAAAAATTGAAAAACACCGGACAGGAAGACAGACTTATCGCCCAACTGACGCGCAATGTCATGCGGAAGATGGAACCGACGACGAACACCATCAAGATGGCGACAATCAACAAGTAAGTGCCGGACCGTAAGTGGCCGTCGACATCAAGAACATTCAGGAGGGTCAACCCCCCGCAAAAGGAAACAGTGGCCCAATGGCCAGAACGGGCATATTGGAATCAAACTCAAAAGGGGATTCAAACCGCCAAACATCCTCTAAGCAGCCACCCTGGGCCCGGTTTGTCTGGATGTTCCTTCACCTCTTTCTGACTAGTGCTTGCGACGGGTGTTAGCCCCCCCCCCCCCAGCCATATACTCCGTAGCCGCACTTGCAAACCGTAGTGTTGGGGCCACTAGTGTTAAAGACAAACCAAAAACTCTCCGCCATGCAGACCCTGGGCACATTAGCAAACCGTGGACTTGGGTTCCCTTTTAGTCGCCTTCTACCAGACGCAGGGGTACGGTTGGCTACCCCCGGCCACAGAAGGGCGAAGCATAGTACTCAATGGATATTTTAGTAGGTACTACTTATGTTATTTCTAGTGTATTATTTTCACTGTTTGGCTTACTTTCCACTTCACTTGTAATGTGCAGCGCAATTTGTGTATGTATATATTTCTGCTTAACTGTAACAATGATGACCTTTAGCTAAACAATGCTTTACAGTGTAGATTAAACAACATTTTAAAGAAAAATAGGGGTAGCCTATACTCGAAACCTTGAACAGTTATCAGTATTGAACTTCGTAAAATGCCAATGGCACAGTGATTTAGAGTACCTGAAGATAAGGGGGGGGGGAGTTAGAGGTCCGCGGGAAAGATAATTTAATTTAACAAGCCGTGATTGGAACGTCAATAAAATAAACAAAAAATAGTTCCAAAATACTATACGTAAAAAAAATGTAGCCTAGAATTCTAAGGCTTAATAAAGACTTAATTCTAGCATAAAGCGCAAGGACGGCAGGTGCTAGCCAACATGGCCGCTAATTTTAAAACACTTAAATTTCAGAAGATGACATTTCCTGGAATTGGCAATCATTATACGATACTTTAAAATCTGAGATTCGAAAAGAAAAAAGGGAAAACAACAGGTTGCGGTGGGGCCGCTACCGATCTTCTTGGCGTCACTATGAGGCCATGCAGTTTGTGCTCGACGGAGAACAGAGAGGCTCAAGTGACAAGATGCAAAATGAAGTAAGTACGGCACTACATCATATTGTTTAAATAACTGCAAACGAAATGCTTTAAATGACATATTCGTAAAAAAAAAAAGCAGAGCCCTCCGGTGTGGGGGGGGGGGGGGACATCCAATTTTTCGTCCCCATCTTTACCGGCGATTTTTCACACCCATTCCATTAAACCATGCGCAGAAAAAAGTCTCGGAAATTTGAACCTGTAAAAAAAGGCTGTGGAAAAAAAAACCGATTGAAAAAAAACTGAAGGGGAAAAAAGTTCGTGGGGGGGGGGGGGAACGCAGAAAAAAAGCCAATTGAGAAAAAAAGGGTGGAAACAATCTGGCAGACAATTTTCAAAAATATTGCCTAAATGCATTTTTGTATGTATTCATCATTCTATAGCTGAATGATGATCATTCAAGGTTAACTTAAGCCACCTTTGGAATCATTAAAGGAAAACTACAAAGTCTCAATTTTCAAGTTTCCTCCCAATTTCCTTAACCGGAATAGGAGGCGGGAGGGAGAGTTTGGAATTT
Source organism: Lithobius niger (assembly GCA_023313725.1). Classification (NCBI taxonomy): domain Eukaryota; kingdom Metazoa; phylum Arthropoda; class Chilopoda; order Lithobiomorpha; family Lithobiidae; genus Lithobius; species Lithobius niger. The sequence continues at coordinate 20,827 of JAHWFP010088287.1, read as the reverse complement.
TAGAAGCTTGAGAAGGGGGAATATTCAATTTGGTCGGCTTCTTTAAACTTTTTTTTCCAGAGCTATTTCTCTGCAGATTATGTTGCCGCCACCAAAAAAACAATTTATCGATCATTCCCCCCCCCCCCCCACCGAATTTACTGCGTAGGAATTTGTCCCTACTGAATTTTATGTCAATTTTTCAGCGCTATCTAATCTAGCTGGATATCTTTCTAGACCGTGGACCAAGGGCTCGTATTGTTCAGTTTATCTTATCACAGATGCATACCATGATTTTTTTATTTTAAAATGTAAATCGAATAAATCTTAGTAGGAAATTACAAACTCTACCACTTTTTCGTGGTCTGTATCTCTGGAGGCCCCCCTTTAGGGCCCCTAAGTCAAGCATTCGGAATTTCGTAATTTTTTTTTAATTATCCGTTATGAAATCTACTTTGTTAACCTAAGTATGATAGTTTGGCTGGGAAATGGGAGTAAACGTGAAATATTAGATTTTTGACATAAACTTTAACGTTCACTCACGAATTACTGCAGTACTATTGATGTTTACCAAAAATGATATCAGAGCGAAATTAAAGTTTCTTTATCTTTCATTTGACATAGGCTTATAGAAAAATGAATTACACTTCTTAGGCCGGGAAATACGTAATTTCAAACGTTTACCTACAAGCAAACAGTATTACTTGCAAGAGCCAGAATCTTCTTTCCTAATAACAGTATTTTTATTTTTCCTACCAAAGGTATTCAATTTTCCTAGCAATATTATTTATCTTATGATTGCGATTAACGGTATGTATGTATATGTAGTATGGAACATGTACGGGGTATGGATGTGTGTATGTACATATGGAGTATGAAGAATGTAGGGGATATAGATGTAGCATGTATGGAGTAAGGATGTTGCATGTATGTATCATGCATGAGTGCAAGTATGTTTGCATGCATGTATGTATGTATGTATGTATGTGTGCATGCATGCATGCATCATGTATGCTTGTCTGTATGTATGTCTGCATCATATGTAGTTTCATCATTTGCTGTAGTTCTGCGTAGAAATAAACAGTTGCTATGCTACAAAAAGTGCGTTTAGGGTCATGAACGCCCCTGGATTTGTCCGAGAGCGTTCAATAAAAACTACAGACACATATGAAAGACATAAAACGCATGATAGAAATACAATAAAACTGTAATGACTAACTAATATATTCACACATATGTCATACAGTTTGCTTTAATTTTTGCCAGAAATCAAATTTTTCCACGTTTACCAGGCAACCTGGCATCATTCTTGGAGTAACAATCTGTCTGAATGTAATTGAAGCAGATTTCATACCGGTTAATTAAAAACAATCAATCCTATCAATTAGGGATGGAGTTATGTTACAGAACTTTGAAAAAGTTGTAGAGTTTGTCGTTTCCTACTTGTATGTATTTTATTTACATTCTAAAATAAAAAAAAAATCATGGTATATGTTAGTGATAAGAAACCTAAAATCGAGGCGTGTTTTTAGTAGTCGGCCCACAGCCTATTCGTCTTGTTACCGGAGATCTGACAAATTTATTTATGTTAAACAATTTGCGTCAATTGTTCCCCCCTCCCCCCGATCAAAGCTCCGGCCTAGACTGTGTTGTTGATTAATCTAATACTTTTATTTAAAATTCTTTCTAGGCTATTAACACTGGAGGTGGAGATGTGGATGACAAAGATGATGGAGAGATAACAAGTCCAAATACATCGAGACCAACTCGAACTCGCCAAAAAAATTAAACGAGCAATGGAAGACGAACTTTTCCAAAAAAGTTTTAAAAAGTTTAAAACAAGAAAAGGATGATAAGAACAAGACGGAAGGAGATGCCCTTGAGTTATTTGGTAAACGTGTTCTTTTGGGGCAAGGAAACGTGATGAATTTTGGCAAGTAAGAGCCCAAATGGAAACTGATAACTTGCTATACAAATACACGTTAGAAATGGCAATACCACAGTACGCTGCTTCCACCTCTCCTATCACTCGGGACTATGTGCCACCTGTATTTAGCCAATCTGCAGTGCAGCATATCCAATCGTAGCCCATGCCTTTTTTGTAAGGTCCTTCAACCAGCCAACAAAATATCTCATTCACTAATAACCCATCACACCCAGTCCAGAATCCAATTAACCAATCCAACAGTTATAACATTTCTTCCAGCTCTTGCAGTTCAACCCAATCTTCAAGTGTTTCGTCAGTTTACTCAGAACATTGATTAAGTGTTTATTTTAATACCAAATAGTATAATACTCCACGAGCATGCACAAGTCTTATTTTGATTAATTATGATAGTCTGCCTCTTTTTTCAGTGCCAATACCACGAATTAGTAAGCACAAACGAACTTGTGTTTGATGTTTAGGGTTAGAGGTGTAACAGCAAAACTGAACCGATGTCAAAATAAAAAGGACTGCAAACATACTTTATGTAAGGTATACAATACTGCAATGCTACTCTATTGTGTAGTCTAGTTGAAACCTTAAATAAAGTTTCAAGAGCTTACACTGTACACTATGAAACTGTGTTCTGCAGACTAAACATTAGAGTAGCATTGTAGTATTACATACCTTAATCTTGCTTATGGTAGTTTTCTGTTTTCCTATCAGTAATGTGTGATACTAAGTTACCTAGTACATTAGACCACTTATTGTTTATTTTATGGTATCGACCGTGATTGGGCGACTATTTATAAGCTGTTGTGTTATTCTTTTTTCCCCTCCTCTTATTTTGGAGGAACCAATTTTTTTTTGTTTTGTGCTTTTAAGACTTCATGTGCGTTGGCGCCACCGTCCATCACACGAAATGACTTGCCCTAATCCAAGATGACACCTGTGCGATTCTTGGCGGCATTATGTCATCACCCTCTTCTGTTACGTACTTGCAACACCAACCCGACCTCAACTTTATTAGGAATCAACACGCCTCCTTTCTACCTTGGAATTCGAGTATTTGACAGAGCCAAGTCGACTGATGTACACGAATTTCGCAGTATTTTGCAATCTTGGATTACAGTGATTGCCCCTAGTTTGCCCACCCCTGTTATAGCCTGTATACTGCTGCCCCGACTAACCATCCGAGCATACCGACACGAGCTTCATACTCTGTAATCGAATTTTACGTTGGATACGTAGTGCACCGGCCTAAGACCTGTTTTCTCCCATTACGTGGATAGGACATTACGTCCCTTAGGTACATTTTTTTTATCCACCTTGTACCTCTACAACTTTCTTGTGGTTGGCCTAACCCCGTTCGTATTTGTGCTTGTGTGGCTTCCTATTCCCTCATGGATACGACGACGATGTGTTTCGAGGTTGACGACCAGAGATTTTCTTTTTTGTTTTTGTAATGAATAGCACTCGTATTACCGTTGCATTATGCCTTTCTATGGTTCTCGCACGGGCCGCTACTCTACCGACAGTCGCTGCATAGCCGCACGAGCTAGACAAGCTGTTGCCAGCCTATGACGGGCACACGATAATGCATTATTACATTCTGTTTATTTCCGTTCACCTCCACCTATTGTGCGCTGTATTCCTTGCATTCGGGTGGTGGTTCCCTGCCTGCTCCCCGCTCCGGAGATCAGCCCTCACCCGTGTTTTTTGGTTCGTCTGCGGACTCCGTACTCGATTGGCACCGCCGTGGTCAAGATTTCAGTGTCTCATCTGTGCGGAACTCCCCGATTACGATTGCACGCATTTCAACAGTAGGCCCTGTTTATCATCCTCCACACCCCACTGTGCCACGACGCCATAGTGTGTTCTGCAGACCTGTCAACGATTTGTCTCCGGATGACGGATTTTATATCTACATCTCCTGCATCAACAAAGTGTGCGTGCGTTTCCCTGCACTTTGCTATTATTTTGACAACTTTGATTCAGCACCTCCACAACCTACCGTTGTTACACCTTCTTACCCAGCCACATCGCAAGGCCCCAGGCGCCACTCTCGCTGTGGACATATACCTACTAACGTGAGCGGATGGACCAGACTGGTTGCTCCTGCTGTTTCCAGCCCATCCGCCACGGCGACGTGCCACGTTTCACCTTCGCGAGCTGCTACATCTATGCCTCTGCCTTCACCTCCTCGTGACTTGCTGCGTATGGCCATGGATTATATCCGGGAAGGTCTGCCCAGGCGCCCAAACGGAGACCCTTACTGGCCATCATCTGTTCAGCCGACAACCCGTCAGGTGTTTATTGTCCGGTAGGGTTGACGATGTTTCCGACGATGAAGATAGTGTTGTGCCCGACGTCGCCGTGAATGCCCGACTTCGCTATGACGATAGCTCATCTATAGACGATAGTTGGCAGCTGGAAGCAATATCCCCGGCCTCCTTAACTCATCACCTGGGCCAGAGTAATTCTTGCCCCCACCCCCCATGTCTATTACGCCTGCCCCCTCACCTTCGACGGTGGCCGACTTGCTTACTTTTTTCCTGGACGTTTCCTTTCCTGCTTTGCCTGCGTCTAGAACTTCCCTGTTGCGCGATATACCTGGCAATCGGAAGGATTCGGCACCGGGCCCCGACTGGCACGACAGCCCAGGCCTGGACAGCTTGAGAGCAGCGGTCGAGGCGTTGAGAATGCCTTTGTGTGCTGCAGATGCGCCTCAGCCTCTTGCTACACCAGTGGCAACAGAAGAAGACTAGACATCTGTTTACTTTTTTTTTCCGACCTGTGTGAACGCACCACTCCTGTTAGTTTTTTTGTTTGGTGCCAATTTTTTTGTTGTTGAGGTTAGTCTTTGGCCTTTTAGGATACCTACCTTTTTGTGTTCACCTTCCCTTAACATCGCGCTATTTGTCGTCACGCCCACATGGGCTCGGCTTCGCCCTCTAACCTCCGTGGCCCTCGGAAGTGAGCACCAGGCCGTATTTAGACAACCAATAAATATTAATTTGGCCCGCGTTTACCCTACGTAAATTTTAAAGAATTTCTATTGGTTTACCTTCTATTCTTAATTTTTACGCCAAGTCGTTGTTTAACTTTGTTTTGGTGGATTTTTTATTTAAAATGGGTGAGACATTATTTTTGTATTTCGTTTCGGTATGTCTTTTGTTTATTTTTAGGTTAGCCAAATTTTGTAAAATTTATTCCTTGACAGTCTAAATTTTGGGTGGGGATATGTGATGGTAAAGGCCTATTTTAGACCCCTGCAGGCCTCCTTCACTATTTGGCGGTCCTTAAGACCAGACCAGGTAACGTCAAGTTGCACCTGGATTGCATAAAGTTGCACGGCACACACTCATGACTCCCCCACACACCTGTTTTCTGGTTGGTTCCCCGTGTGTCTCAGCCTGGTACAATAATGAACACACGACGGGGCTTCACCCATAAAAGAGTGAAAGCTAATATTAGAGGTCTTGAGCGACTAACAGTGGAAAAGAACGGTTGTATCGACAACCTGGATTATTAACGCGTACATGTGTGTGCCGTGGCAAGGATATGTCGCCACCTGTCGTGTTCGAACCTCGGCAACTCGTAGACAACGCGAGGGTTAACGTAGGCAAATAATGGTATGCATCTATATTTCTATACAACAATAAAATTGGACTGGTGTCCCTTATTTATCGAACTGTTACAAGGCTAACATTATATTCATATGTCAAATATGAGTTAAAATAACAATAAGGTACATAATTGATATTGGGCCACTAATTTAACAATAACAATAATGATATGGTAATATTAACAATGACAGCTGACTTCGTTAAGTTAAACATAGTGCTGAATAGTTAACTAATGAATGCATGATATGAAAACCATTCAGTACACCCTGTTTTGTGCCAGACTGGCAGAGAGCACAAGAATAATCCTCATCACCGATATACTCACCACTAAATTTGGAATAAAAGATCTCTTTTTGGGGGGGGGGGGGG
>JAHWFP010088287.1:0-14826 GCA_023313725.1 Lithobius niger | reverse complement strand
TTGATGCTTAATGGCACGTCGACAACTTGGTCATTAGCGCCAACCTCAGTCACAGTGCAGTGGTCCGGGTTGCCACTGCACCACACATTACAGAGATGTCATTCAAATCCCTAATCTAAATCTTGTCATACATCTGTACCTCCTGCAAAAATTGAAAAACACCGGACAGGAGGACAGACTTATCACCCAATTGATGCGCAATGTCATGCGGAAGATGGAAACGACGACGAACACCATCAAGATGGTGACAATCAACAAGGAAGTGCCGGACCGTAAGTGGCCGTCGACACCAAGAACATTCAGGAGGGTCAACCCCCCGCAAAAGGAAACAGTGAGTAAGTCGAGTATGACCAACGCGCAAACACCACCTCCTCCCGGCGACTGCGGCGACACGCCGAGTGCCATTCCTCAACAGTGCCTTTAATAGCACGTAACTTATTACCGACTTGACTGTCCCACAAGGCTTGCCAAAAAGCGTGTAACCTCAGACGCAGAGTTGGAAAGGCGTCTCAGGGAACAAGGCTGAGATCCCTACCGAGAGGGCCAGAAAGGGCCCCTTTCGCAGCAGAATCAGCTTGCTCATTCCCTGCTATCCCAACATGGCCTGGGATCCAGCAGAAAAGCACGGTTTTCCGCTGGCCAGTCATGCGGGAAAGCAAGGCTTGAACACGTTGTGTCAAGGGGTTCCGAGGATTGTAATTCCCCAAGGACTCCACGGCACTCATGGAATCGCTGAAGACAATGAAATGGGTGCCCTGAAGGCCAAGGATCCATTCCACCGCCAAACCAAGAGCCAAAAGCTCTGCAGAAAACACAGAATAGCCCGATGGAAGGCGATGGGCAACCGTTACTCCCTCATACACACAAGCACACGCCACGCCAACGTCCGACTTCTACCCATCAGTAAACAGCCGCTGATAACCGGCGTAGTGAGAACACAGCCGCCGGAACTCCTGCAAGTACCTTGCTGGTAGAGTGGAACCCTTCGGGAGGGACGCCAGAGCGAAAATGAAAATGCGAGTTGGGACAAGCCAAGGGGCCACTGGCATCTCCCCAAGCCTCAAGACACAGGGCATTTCAAAGGCTATCTCCTGACAGGACTGCTGGAGCCTATCGCGGAAATCACCCTTACCCACCCTGCGTCTACCGACTCGCAAGTCTGGCCCAAAAACCATGGACCAAGCAGGACTGGATTGCACAGCACGCAAACGCACAGCATACTGAATGGCAAGCTTCCGCTGACGAACGGCCAAAGGTGGCTCCGAGGCCTCAGCATAGAGGCTGACCACTGGAGAAGTTCGAAATGCCCCAGTCGCCACACGCAGGCCACTGTGATGCACAGTGTCCAACATCTGGAGAGTCGAGTCACTAGCCGAATCATACACCATGCACGCATAATCAAGTTTGCTGCGGACAAGGGCTCTTTGGGTGGTAATGAGATCTCGTCAAACATATCAAAATTGTCTACATATTGATAAGGATACCCTTACGAGCCAGGAAATAGAACGAAGTAGGATCCAACAAAAATATACGAGTCAAGAAATTGGAGCATGTTACTGATTACCAAGAAGTAAATTGCTTAGAATTTTGTGGGAACACATGTATAGTTTTCTTACCAAAATATGGTAATGCTAAACTTACCAGGTGACTATTACACGATTTAAAATTATGGACGAAGATGGGTGGTATTTAAAAGAGGAGATTGAACTAACCATGATCAAATCCTCGATCTTCCCCGTGGTGTGCAATGATCACTGACTTTACGATCACTGAAGTGATTGAACTTCTTATTGCAGATGTGACCATGGTAAAATCAGTGGTCGAACAGCACAGGAAAGCCACTGTAACACTACAGGGCATCTTTCAGCTTCTTCAAGGAAACTAGGAATCGCTTCACCAACAGGGGGTACTCTTCCAAATGGGGAGTCACCTTTCGTGATAAAACATTTTGACAAGTGTTTTCATTTGACACGTAAATCCTGTATTTTAGATAGAATTGATTCAACTGGTCATCTTTTCACCTGCTGCCAAAGAAAATAAGTAATTAGGGCTTATGTTACGAGTGGGAAGGTTTTTCTTACCAAAAATAATAACATTTTTTTTTTTTACAAAACAATGTTTGCATTGTGGATGCCAAACCAATTTCGGGGGTTAGGATCAGCTTCGCTATGGGCAAGATGAAACATTACAAAAATTAATCCGTACTACATTCATTTGCATTTCTTTTTTAAAATGCAAGATATGAAGAACACAGAGATTTTAAAAGCTTAGGTACATTACACTTATAGAACTTTGACTCTCATAACGGTGTCAGGATTAACATTTTACTTATTAAAAGAAATGCATTTTTGCATTTAAATGTTTCATGTAATTACGGCTTGGTTAAATCCTCCTGATGCAATTTTAGTTTTAATAGCAATAAATGTGAAATGGTGCTTCAGAAGTAGATCTGTAAATATGGTCAGAAGAAACGCTGGCAAGAAGGGCTACAATTTGTCTGTGAACAAGTATAAGGACGCCAGCCCTGACACGAGGGTGCAAGGTTAGGCTATCCGTTTGTCACTTTTCAATATCGGATTGGTTAAAGACCCGAGTTAGCAACACCTTTAGCCAATCCGAAATGTTAAAAGTATTTTGGAGAATTTCTGAATTTTCTTTGCTGGGAGTACGGCCTTTTCCCATCTACTGTAATGGACATATTTTTGGTGTCGTAATTTTGAAATAAATGCCAAGAGAGCGAACCAGTGAGTGCCTGAGAGAAGCAAGCCATTTGCCATTGTCAAAGCACCATTGGGGCAGATTCTAAATTGGGCACATTTGAGTTGTGGGAACTCCTCACTGTAAGGCCGATGGTAGCTTCAGACTCAAAGAAGTAAATATTTTAGATAAAGGGAAAGAGGGACAGATAAATAAAATCCTTAATACCACTAAATTGTGTATTAAGAATTTGTTCATCGACATGGCACCTTAGATTTCTACCATTATGTCATCCTGGAAGTGGCATAGAGAAAAGCAGGAAAGGAAGGAGCGAATAGATGGTAGGTGCCAACCTATTAAGTGTTATTGCTGAAAATGTTTATTTCAAATTGAATGAAGGAGCCACTGATCACCGATTGATTAAGCCAATAATTAACTTTCTGCTTCACCCTACGATCATGGCAGAAACGTAGGGTGAAAGTGGTGGTGATAACAGTGTTTGCAATAATTAGAAGCCGTCGTTGGCGACATCCTTGTGTTTTTTTTTGGTATGTTTTTGTTTCGGGCATTTTGTTTTCCCCAGAGCATTGAACCTTCATCGATCGAGATTTCTTGTAGTGGTCTATTATTTGCGAGTTAATAAGTAATACTTGTCATGCATGTTATCATTAAGTAAGGTTTTTGTTAAACTTTTTTTTGTTGACACAGATGGTGGATACGGGGAACAACTAGCTCTCCCATAGCACAGTGCATGCTGTGAGCCTTCGCTCGGCCTGATATTTAATACACAGAAGCCGCCCGTACATCTGAATTAGTGTTTTTTAATAGTTCGTTTTCTTTGTCTAATGAAATCTAGCGGCACTCTGTCTCCATGCGTTTTTTTTATGCAAAAGTAAACAGTACCACTCACTTTGACCTGCACCCAGTTTTGTGGCAGTGGCAGCCCGTGATTTTCCCCCTCTGTGAATAAGACTGAATGCTTTTACATTAGCCATAAAATAATTTTGTGATTGCCCTATGGCATGAGAAGCCAGCCGTTACGTGACTCTCCTTTCCTTTAGCTGCTTTCAAAGCAAATCAAGGAATCCTTGAAGGCCTGAAGCGTCAGTACGGTAAAAATTTCATACGCAAGTTATTGTGCATTGGTGAATCTGAAGCGGAGTCGGTTATAGAATTTTGGAAACGGCCGATGCCAAATACATAAATTGCTAATATGTATCAAGACGTATCAAATCTCACCCTACGAAAAAGTTGGAAAAAGCTCGATGTGCAAGTGCGAAATGACCAAGCTGTGATTGACGTACCCGACGATCATGCACAGTCCGAAACCAGAAATAGCGAGGAGGAAGCTGACGTCACTGAGGGCGTGCATTTATAGTGATGTCAATTGGGAGAAGAAGATGTGCGCGAGTGGCTGGCCATGGATAAAAAACAGGCAGGCTACCCAATAACTGACTGATGGAACATATTATCGAGAGCGTAATAACTGAATATAAAATAACGACAACGAAGAAGAGGACGATAACGTGTCAGAAAACGCAATTTCTAGCGGACAAGCATTTGAAATACTGGACAAATGTTTGTTGTGGTTTGAAACGAAACCAGAGGCACACAGAGTGAAGCTGCTGTTACTAAAAAATAATTCGTGATATAGCTACTCAAACGCTTTTATCACGATTGAAACAAACAACGATGGGAGATTTTTTCAAATAAAAATAAGTTGTAGTGGAAGAGGGAATTAATTTAGGTACATATTTTAGTTACTTGTATTGGTAAGCAGGGGCCATTTTTGCGTTATTTTGGATTATCCATATTATCAGTTATCCGAACAAGACCTTCAGATAATCGCTGTTCTACTCTATTAGATGTCACCATATTTTGCTCAATGAAGGGACGCTGGCAGTCACTTGTTACGCAGTGGAGGTATGACCAAGAGGGGGAAATTACCAAATTCAGTGTTACAGTCGGACTGAACATGTTATTAAGAGCGCCCTCTGAGCCTGAAGCAATTCAGTCCAGTTTTAAAGCTTGTGGACTTTTTCCATTTACACCCGATGCAATTGACTATCATCGCAAGTGCGTAAAAAAACCTATGACAGAAGAGTAGGTGTAGAGGGGGGGGGAATTGAGGCTTAATGGCGCGTCGACAACTTGGTCATTAGCGCCAACCTCAGTCACAGTGCAGTGGTCCGGGTTGCCACTGCACCACACATTACAGAGATGTTATTCAAACCCCTAATCTAAATCTTGTCATACATCTGTACCTCCTGCAAAAATTGAAAAACACCGGACAGGAGGACAGACTTATCGCCCAACTGACGCGCAATGTCATGCGGAAGATGGAAACGACGACGAACACCATCAAGATGGCGACAATCAACAAGTGGCGGACCGTAAGTGGCCGCCGACACCAATAACATTCTGGAGGGTCAACCCCCCGCAAAAGGAAACAGTGAGTAAGTCGAGTGTGACCAATGCGCAAACGGGCCAACACCACCTCCTCACGGCGACTGCGGCGACACGCCGAGTGCCATTCCTCAACAGTGCCTTTAATAGCTCGTAATTTATTGCCGTCCTGTCCATCCCACGAGGCTTGCCAAAAAGCGTGTAACCTCAGACGCAGAGTTGGAAAAGCGTCCGAGGGAACAAGGCTGAGATCCCTTCCGAGAGGGCCAGAAAGGGCCACTTTTGCTGCAGAATCCGCTTGCTCATTTCCACCTATCCCAACATGGCCCGGAATCCAGCAGAAAAGCATGGTTTTCCGCTGGCCAGGCAAGCGGGAAAGCAAAGCTTGGACACGTTGTGTCAAGGGGTTCCGAGGATTGTAATTCGCCAAGGACTCCAGGGCACTCATGGAATCGCTAAAGATAATGAAATGCGTGCCCTGAAGGCCAAGGATCCATTCCACCGCCAAACCGAGAGCCAAAAGCTCTGCAGAAAACACAGAATAGCCTGATGGAAGGCGATGGGCAACCGTCACTCCCTTACAAACACAAGCACAAGCCACGCCAGCGTCTGACTTCGACCCATCAGTAAACAGCCGCTGATAACCGGCGTACTGAGAACACAGCCGGCGGAACTCCTGTAAGTACCTTGCTGGTAGAGTGGAACCCTTCGGGAGGGACGCCAGAGCGAAAATGAAAATGCCACTTGGGACAAGCCAAGGGGGCCACTGGCATCCCCCCAAGCCTCAAGACGGTGGGCATTTCAAAGGCTATCTCCTGACAGGACTGCTGGAGCCTATCGCGGAAATCACCCTTACCCACCCTGCGTCTACCGACTCGCAAGTCTGGCCCAAAAACCATGGACCAAGCAGGACTGGTTTCCACAGCACGTAAACGCACAGCATACTGAATGGCCAACTTCCGCCGACGAATGGCCAAAGGTGGCTCCGAGGCCTCAGCATAGAGGCTGACCACTGGAGAAGTTCGAAATGCCCCAGTCGCCACACGCAGGCCACTGTGATGCACAGTGTCCAACACCTGGAGAGTCGAGTCACTAGCCGAACCATACACCATGCACGCATAATCAAGTTTGCTGCGGACAAGGGCTCTGTAGAGGCGCAACATGGCAGTGCAATCGGCACCCCATGAAGTGCCCGACAGAACCCGCAAGATGTTGAGTGCCCGCACAGACTTGTCTTTAAGTTGGCGCAAGTGTGGAAGCCAAGATAATCTGGAATCGAACACCAGACCCAGGAAACGTGCCTGTGGGACAACAGGAATCTGCGCCTGCCCCAAGTACAGGCAAGGATCTGGGTGCAGTGTTCGTTGGCGGCAAAAGTGAATGCACACAGTCTTGTCCGGAGAAAACCGGAAACCATTACTGACCGCCCAGGTCTGGACTTTGTTAATCGCCAGCTGTAGCTGCCGCTCGCAGGTCTGCATGCGAGCTGCCCGAAAGCGCAGGCCGAAGTCATCGACAAACAATGACTGGGGAACAGTAGGTGTAGACCCAGTAGAGCCACTACTTTAGAAATTAACCATCAGCACTATTCGGAAAGTATGTTAGAAGCTTTCTGAACACAAAAGCAAAACCTATGGACTGGGAAGGTGACCTCACTGCAGGTATGTTATTCGATGTGTGGAAGCAGTTTGTGAAGGAGGATGAAAAAGAACAAGCAGAAGCCATTCAAGGTCCAAGCCTAGGCATAACTGTGCAACTTGCCGATTAATCAGGTACAAGTACAAATATCAGAAACGAACTAGACCTACAGGAACCGAACACCGAGAACAGAGGTGTAGAAAAACAAGACCTATTAGTGCTCAGTCCTTCTCGTCCTGTACTAGGCCTAGGAACTTCAGACGTTGCTGGCCTACAACAGACATCTGACGTGTATTCAAGTGACACCTGGCCTAGTACATCACGTTTAGGTAGTATTATGTTGACTCCACCACCAGTAAAACGATTGGGTAACGTATTTAAAGCACTAGGAAAGTGGCCCGAAGAAAAGGTTCCAACAGCAAGGAAACGAACACGCAAAATGGAATACATTCCAAGCGTTACCACATCAGATAAGTGGTACAGTACTACAAAGCCAAGAAAACTATTAGATTAGAAAAACAAGAGAGAGAAAGAGGATAAGAAAATAATGAGAGAAGAAAAGAACACAACAAATGAAAAGTAAACAGATCACTGCAAATAAAAGTAAGCCATTAAAAAGAAGCCAGATTTCAGTGCAGTGAATCCTCGCCAAATTCCCTTATTGATACGAATTCAGACTCAGAAACGAAATACTCAGACTCACTTTCAAGAGCCACTGCCATAAATGACTTCATTGCCACATCATTGTGCACTACAAAGGTGAATATTTTCCAGGAATTGTAGTCAGTGTGAAATAGAAGTTGGTGTTATGACCACGAGTGGCCCTTCTGTATGGAGGTGGCCACAAAATGGAAAGAAGATGCAGTCTGGTACCAACGTGAAGACCGGAAACTGCCCACACAAGAGGTACTTGTGCTGTACCAGAAGTTGAGACATATCGCAACGTAGCCGACAAATGGGACTTAACATTTTGCTACAATCCCTTTTATTCATTTTGATTCCTTTTTCTACAATTAATAAATTTTGGTATTACACCTTATGGGACGAATATTTGTATTACACTTTTTGAATGATGATGTGGCCAAGACTGGTATTTGTTGTGGCCAGAAGTACGAAACGATGACCCATAACTGGGGCTTTGCGTGAAAATATGCATAGGAGTTTTTTTTTTTTTTACAAATTAGTTTTGCTTTGCTCTCAAAATGGGTGAAAGCTTAATAAATTACATTTGTTTTACGCCTATGTGAAATAACTTTGTGCAGCTTCAAGTATTTTAAAGGCCTACAAGTGGCCAAAATTGATGCAGCCATTCCTATACAAAAAATAATTTTTGATTGTCTGATGGAGTGGGAAGCCAGCCGCCAGATGGACTCTTTTAACAATACCGTTAGCTATTTTCCAAAACAGAACAAACAAAATGGTCACCAGTACTGTAACGGTGTGCCTGTCTAAAATGCACGTTGAGTTTTGAAGCAATGTGATAGGCGACCCAGTCATCATGCACGGCCTTCGACAAACTTTGGTCCATTTGAAAAAAATAGTTTATAGATTCATAAATCCCCAAATTTTTTACTTACCAATGAAGTGAAGTCGGTTATAGAATTTTAGAAACGGTTGATCATTAAAGATGCCAAATATATGATTGCGTAGCAAGACGTGCAAGACGTGCCAAATCTCACTCTACAAAAACATTGGAAAAAACTCAATGTGCACGTGCGAAATGACCATGCTGCGATTGACTTGCCCGATGCTGCAGGCTACCGCTGATAGAACGGATTATCGAAAGTGTAACAACTGAAGATAAAAATAACGATAACGAAGAAGAGGACAATAACGTGCCGCAACACATAATTTTTAGCGCAGCATTTGCAATACTGGACAAATGTTTGCCATGGTTTGAAACGAAACCAGAGGCAGACTGAGTGAAGCTGCGGTTACTAAAAAATATTTGTGATATAGCTGCTCAAAAGCGTTTATCACAATTGAAACAAACAACGATGAGAGATTTTTTCAATTAAAAATAACTTGTAGTGGAACAGGGAGTTATTAAAGCCTATAGTAATTATATACTAAAACAAACAATAATTTAGGAAGGTATATATTTTAGTTACTTGTATTGGTAAGCAGGGGCCTTTTTTTAGCGTTATTTTGGATTATCCGTATTATCAGTTATCCGAACAAGGCCTGGGAAGTAGTGTGTGTAACCGTTCTGTAACACATCCATTGTAACCGTAACAGTCGCCTAGCGTCGGGAAGGTATATAAAAGCTCGTCGGAGGGGTTGAACGGGTTAGACAGCCGATGGCAGGTTACGGTTACAATAGAGGTGTTACAGGACGGTCTCATTTAGATTCGAACATGCGGACGTGTAAAAACGGTACGTGTGTGTTAGACAGGCACAGCCTAGGCAGGTGTGTAAACAGAGTCTGTTACACCACCTTGTATAGTAACCTAGACAGGCACAGCCTAGGCAGGTGTGTAAACAGAGTCTGTTACACCACCTTGTATAGTAACCTAGTAGGTTAGATTAGGTTAGGCGGGCGAGTTTGCTCGACCTCCACTCGTACGATCAAGTATGTGGCTTACGTAGAGTGTTGTATGCAATGACTGTAGCAGTGGAGGGGCAGCAGCTACAACCACCACCAGAGCTGCCTCCATCCTACCACCACGACCATCCATCGTTGATATGGGAGAAGAAGATCGACGATTTATAAAGCGCTGTTAATACTTAACTAAATCCCTACTTGGAAACCTAACCAAACCAAAAACTACACTCCGATGAGCGTAGCCGGAACCGATATTAGTACCTTCCGAGCAAGCTACTCGACTAGGTTACATGGACTAAGTCGAGCGTCCCTGTAACTACCTATCATCGTTAAAGTGTTAAAAACAAGCGATATTTTGTTAGTTTCTGTTTACAATACGTACCACTGCCAATGATGATGAAGTTCAGTGCGAGGCATTTGTTTTCCTGAAATCGAACGTTAGTAGGCTTAAAGACATAAAAAAAAAAAAGATGAGAGGATATAAAATGGTTTTCATCCAACATGTGGGGCGATAGGCCTACATTTCGTCAAAATAAAAGAGAAAGTAGGTCAGGTATAGCTCATCGAACAGCTCGACCTCTCGTCCGTGGCCGTGAGGCTTTCCCCTCACGATTAGCCTTGACAACAAAAATCGTGTGACATATTGTGTGCGAGGCGAGGTGTTCGATGGAGGGAAAAAAAATACAAATTATACATTTCGTTAACTTACTCAGATAATACGTCTCTTGATCACAAAAACGTTAAAAAAATATAAAAATAAAAACACTCCAATCTGGGGAGGCAAGGGATCTGACCAAGAATTGGGTAATAAAAAGTCGGACCAACAAACGTAAAAAACCTGAAAAACAGCTAACAAATGTATGAAAGTGTACGTACCACCATCGAGTTACCGGCAACACAAGCAGCCTGTCTTACGTCCGTCATTACTCACAATTTGGAGTGTGTGAAACAACGTGTGTTAGTGGAATTGGAGAGTGTAGTTAAAATCCGTTATGGGTGGATATCACGTGGGCCAAAAGCCCACCCATATTCGACCTTCGATCCATTTTACGCGAGCAAAAAAGGGAACAAATGGACGAATAAAAAAAGTGCATGCTGTTCCCAGACAGGCCATTAGGATCACTTAATTGGGTGGCAACGTCACTCTTTTTTATGTCCCAGGTCCCAGGTGTCAATGTCCCAGGTGTCAATGACAAAATCACATCCCCTCCACATACCATCACGTGCGTACAATCATAATCAGACTTCAATAATGACATTTTCAAATACCATATATGGTTGTTAACAAGTAAGGAGACCGGACCTAATGGCGCCGAGAGTCCAAAAAAAGTGGCTCAGGAGGCCATACGGGTAAAAAAACGGCCTTGCCACTGACCCATGCCCAAATAGGGAAACCGAACCATCTTCTGGAATGCATCTAAAAAATTAATATGCCGACTAACGGGCGACATTATTTTTTGCATCCGAGACCCTTTCCTAAAAAGCCAGACATCTCGGCCTCACCTGTCAATACCTAGTGATAAGGATACGTCAAACACCAGACAAATGGACCATTTACCACCCCCACGCGACACGTCACTAATACGACACGACACGTTACTAATAGCTCGAGGCGTTAGTAGGAGGAGCCGTACTAAAAAAAACGGAGTATTTTCATTGGCTGGAACGAACGTAACGTCATACGAAAATAGCCTCGGGCATGACGGAAGGTAGGCTTATCGAAGAAACACTCATTAGTGATGTCAATCACTACGGCTAGCCAATTGGAGGCCGTAGCCAAGTTTACAATTGTAAGTGTAAGGAAGGCGTAAGATTCGTCCAGTACATGTAAATGATCCAAAAAAATAGGCTTTTACCTCCGACAGTACTAATCCATCTCGTATATAAAAGAAGAAGCCGACGTCCTCGCAGCTACAAGTCCTGGCCTGAGCCAGAAAGTATACGTTCCGAGCTCCTGAAAGACGTTTCCAGTCCCACTACGAGCGACCCTCAACGGTGAAAGGTAGGCCTATATTACTTTACGTTATTTTTCATTATTGTTGAGTTCAAACCATGTAACTCTAAAATTATCGTTTTAGAATTACCGAGGTATACTCGTTGTCTGTGCGTGCAACTATTTAACAAACAAGGTGTAGACCGTGGTAACACTAAAAGCGAATAAATAATGTAATTACAAGGTTCGTCTCGACAACGGCGTTATTGTTTTGTAAGGTTAGGAAAAAATCTAAAGGAGGGTTTCCTTTTTGTTTCTTTCTTACATCTAAACCATGGCTGACAGTATAAGTAACAGCACGGCGAACACTACGTATTTTCTTGGCCAAGAACTATACGCTCAAGTGCAACCGTTTATGGGGAAACTGTACGTTCAGCTAAGAAAATTTATCGTACCATCGGCTGGGTTGACGGCTGGTCGTAAAGGGGTGGCTCTCAGTCCTACAGAATGATTGCAATTTGCTAAAGATTTTGACGAATTCAGCGGAATTGCGTCCAATACGAACGTCGAGCAAGAAATGACCAGAGCCTGGTCGTACGGGGGACGATTGAAAGTAATAATCAGCCAGTCGAGGTCGACCTACAATGCGAAGTACATCTTCGAAAAACAAGGGGGAAAGTATATTGTTCTTAGCAACCGTCAAATGCGGGGATTGCTCAGTTATGTTCACGTAATAACCAATACTCTGAAGGAAAAAATGAAAGATTTTGAGCAGGTCGAGGAAGTATAGATGTAAAAAAAAATGCCCCACAAAAAAAACAAACCGTAAAATGTGACACGTGGTTTTTATTTCTCTTTTTCCCATAGATATGACCAACATGTACTGCGATTCCTTTCCGTTGAGTGGTTGGAACTATTTAAGAATCCAACCGGAAAATCACTCGGTCACGATCACGATCGGTAAAATAGACGATCATTGCATTCAACTACAACCTTCAGAATTCCAAAATCTCATGGCCAAAATCTCATAGAGGGACCCTGGCTCAGCATTGGACTATAAAAACGGTCGCGTTTCGATGCAGTTAGCGGCTGATAACGTCATTATTTTTAAAGTGCATAGCAGCTCGGTCGCTCTTACGAAATTTGACATTCTGCACATGCGTTATTTGTACGGACATATCTGTCAAGCAATTGCGTGTTGGGGCCAGAGAATAAGCGACGTTTTAACACCGGCAATCCAAACAATTACGCGGGGCACTATGACCGAAAGCGACCCTCCCAAACCAGCGCCCAAACCTAGGGAACGTGCCATCAAGGAGCCCACTAGAGAGTGGCTCTCTAAACCCACCACAAAAAAACTCAAGTTTGCCCAGCCGGGTCCAAGCACCAGTAACGTTCCGACAGTAATCAACGTAGATGAAGAAGAAGAAGAAGAGAAGTGTTCAAAATGCGTCCAAGAAGTCAAGCACGAATCTTGCGATGGACCGGTTGACAAACGCCTCGCATGCCCAGGTTGCGTAATCAATGCTCCCAGCCAGCGTTCGCATTTATGGTTATTAGAACAATCGTTCTACAAATGTAAAAATAATGCAATTTAATTTTGTTTTTCTCAATAGTGGCACAACCAACCTCTCAGCAAACGACGAACCAGTGGGGAGGGGGAGCGAAGTTTCAGCCTCTAAACCATCATTTTCAAAGCAACTTCCTCGCGATTGCGTTAGTCCTGGCAAGGAAATCTTTAAAAACGATAGGTTTAGCAGTAGCAAGTGTAGAGGGCGCTACAACAACAAAATTCGCAACGTATACGAACGTGTTCGACGTTAGTATTAATGCGGTAGACCAGGATTATTTGACCGAAAATGGACTCGATCCCGTTACTTACATCGACGAGTTCCTAGCCAACGTTTTTGAGCAGTTGTTGGATGGGATACAACCACGGGATTATACTTTCTCTCATCGGGGGCAGGGGGGGGGGGGGATTGAGGCTTAATGGCGCGTCGACAACTTGGTCATTAGCGCCAACCTCAGTCACAGTGCAGTGGTCCGGGTTGCCACTGCACCACACATTACAGAGATGTTATTCAAACCCCTAATCTAAATCTTGTCATACATCTGTACCTCCTGCAAAAATTGAAATACACCGGACAGGAAGACAGACTTATCGCCCAACTGACGCGCAATGTCATGCGGAAGATGGAACCGACGACGAACACCATCAAGATGGCGACAATCAACAAGTAAGTGCCGGACCGTAAGTGGCCGTCGACACCAAGAACATTCAGGAGGGTCAACCCCCCGCAAAAGGAAACAGTGAGTAAGTCGGGTGTGACCAATTCGCAAACGGGCCAACACAACCTCCTCACGGCGACTGCGGCGACACGCCGAGTGCCACTCCTCGACAGTGCCTTTAATGGCCCGTAACTTATTACCGTCCTGTCTGTCCCACAAGGTTTGCCAAAAAGCGTGTAACCTCAGACGCAGAGTTGGAAAGGCATCTGAGGGAACAAGGCTGAGATCCCTACCGAGCGGACCAGAAAGGGCCCCTTTCGCAGCAGAATCAGCTTGTTCATTCCCTGCTATCCCAACATGGCCCGGGATCCAGCAGAAAAGCACGGTTTTCCGCTGGCCAGGCAAGCGAGAAAGCAAAGCTTGGACACGTTGTGTCAAGGGGTTCCGAGGATTGTAATTCGCCAAGGACTCCAGGGCACTCATGGAATCACTAAAGACAATGAAATGCGTGCCCTGAAGGTCAAGGATCCATTCCACGGCCAAACCAAGAGCCAAAAGCTCTGCAGAGAACACAGAATAGTCTGATGGAAGGCGATGGGCAACCGTTACACCCTTACACACACAAGCACACGCCACGCCAACGTCGGACTTCGACCCATCAGTAAACAGGCGCAGATAACCGGCGTACTGAGAACCGGCGTACGGGGGCAGGCTTAGATAATAACCTGTTTCTTCCATTTCATCCCAGGGAATCGTTCGCGATTGAGAGTATTTTTGCACTTTTGATGAAACTTAAGTCGGTCGGGTAAACAATTGGATGTCTACAACAAACTCAAAATTAAACTTACTCAAATCAAAGTTTCTGGAGGGGGACCTTTCCTAAAAAGAAAGCGTCTAAATTTAATACAGCATTGTGACTAGAAACTGGTGGACTCAAGTCGGTGGTTCCAGTGAAAAATAAGAAAGACGGCCTATGCCTCGCTAGGGCTTTAGTGACTTGCAAAGCGTACGCGGAAAATTATAAAACTTTGTACTACAAGCTACGCAGATCGACGACGCTGCAAAAAGACTTGGCTTTACTGCTACACGAAAATGCTGCAGTGACGGTTAAACGGGAAGGTTGCACCTTGACGGATTTAAGACATTTCCAGGACTACTTAAACGATTTTCAAATTGTTCTGTTCGGGAAAATCGGTACCAAATGTCAAACAGTGTCCGAAGGGCCAGCTAACCAAGAACGAATTTACCTGTTTTGTTACGAAAATCATTTTGTAGGTATTTTGAAACCCCGCTTTTTGTCAATTTTTTCTGTAATACGTGCCTTAAACCGTACGCCAACAAACAAAAACATTCGTGCGAAAAGTACAAATGTGTCGCG
>JAHWFP010088284.1:0-17652 GCA_023313725.1 Lithobius niger | reverse complement strand
GGTGGCAAATAAAGCGAACAGACAGTAATATCGAAGTGGAAAGAAACTCTAACTGCTACCGCCTGAAGCCTAGTGTGCAGAGGCACACTGGCGTGCGGCTGAGAGTGTTGAACCAGCACTGCAACACCACCATGTGCACGTGGCACAGGGTCAGCATCCAGACGGTAGACAGAATAACCTCGAACAACCGGATTATCTGACGCCTTAAAGCAGGTTTCCTGTAGACAGCAGCACAGAGGTCGCCAATGCGACAAAAGCAGCCGCAGCTCTTCGGCATGGGTCCGATAACTTTGGCAGTTCCACTGAACGATGGCATGCGCAGGCATTAGGGCGGGCTGAAGACTGAATCATTCTCCTCGACTCTTCCTCTGGGCGATCCGAAAACATCCGAATCCTCACCCGAATCAAAAGATGGAGTGAGGTTCAGAACAAAGTTGTCCTCGGAAGGAGGAAAAAGTTCCGGAGAATTGGAACAGGAAATCTCTCCCTGCTCCATGGGCAAAGTATCAACAAGATGTTGAGGGGACACAACGGACCCCTCAGCAAGCTGGCCGTTCAACGACCGTTTCACCTTCTCTCCTGGTGGCGACGTCCTCACGGGCGGTGTTGAGGCTTTACCAGCAGGAGCCTTCTTCTTCGTTTTCTGTGGTTCACTCCGGGCAGGCGGAAGCTTAGCTGAAGCTTTAACCTGCCTGGGAACAGATGCAGCAGCAGAAACAGCAGCAGGAGCAGAAACAGCAGCAGAAGCAGAAGCATTTGCAGGCTGGGCAGATGTAGACGGCAAGGCAGCAACCGGGTCCGAAGGACCCAAAAGACCCTGCAGAGATGGATGTTGCAGAGTCAACAAAGTTATAAGCTTGCCCACCGTCGTCGTCAAAGACCTGAGCTCAGCGCGTAAATCTGCCAAATCAGCAGACTCACTAACTGGGCCAGGCAATTGCGCACTGCACACCTGCGCAAAAGAACGTGTCATAGCCGGCACCGATAGTTTGGCTTTCTTTCGGGCCTCCGAGTAGGAAAGCCCGTCCTTCACCTTCAGTTCCTGCATTCGACGTTCCTCAACATAAACACGACAGTCCCGTGAAGAGGCTTGGTGCTGACCACCGCAGTTGACGCACTGCTCCGGGACAGCACAGTCAGCGCCTTCATGGGCTGCCTGAGCACAGGAAACACAGGTAGGCCTACCTTTACATGAGCCGCTGGTATGGCCGAAGCGTTGACAGCGGAAACACCGCATCGGATTCGGAACGTAACTCCTGACCTTCAAGCGCAGGTAACCGGCAGTAATGTGCTGCGGTGCAACTGGCGTATCAAAGGTCAGGAAAAACGTGTCAGTTGGCTGGGCACCATTCTCGCCTTTCCGTGTCAAACGCCTCACAGCCGTAACACCCTGTGAATTGAGTTCGCCCAGGATGACATCATCACCGAGACCCCTCAAATCGAAGCATGTCACGACCCCCTTGCTGCTGTTTAAAGTACGATGCGGCTCGACATGCACTGGGCATGACCCCAGTGCACTCGCTTTCAAAAGCCTCTTCGCCTGACCATCGTCTGCAACCTCCACAAGGTATCCCCCAGCACGGAGCCGAGAGACACTCTTTGGATCAGAACCACAGATCCCTTTCAAAGCTTTGTGTACAGCGAATGGACCGAGTTGCGTAACATCTCGGCCCTCGCCTGTCACCACCAGGAACTTCGGGACTTGGTCCCGACTCTTACGCAAGTCTGGTAACTGGGCACCAGGCCCAACCATCTCAGGTTCCCTCCTCTGGCGCTTGCTAGTGCGGCGAGGAGGGGAAGAATTTAGGGGGGAAGAAATTTTTGCGGGGGGGGGGGGGAAGAAGTTGCCATTGAAAGAAAAAAAGAAGTCGCGGCGGCGCGCTCCCCAGAAAATAAAGCCCCGCGCGGCACTCGGGTGATGCAGGGCCGGAAGCTGCATATCCAGGGCCCTGCACCAGGAAGCTAACACTGCCGTCTATCTCCGAGAGGTGGCAGCCTAAGCATGCCGAAAGGCGAGGCCACCAAGGAAGCCGTACACACCACCTCCGTCGATAACCCAGACAGTTCGGGTCCGTGATGCAGATGGATACAGCACAAACCGCCTCCCCACATCGACAGGACCCGAAAGGTCATAGCCGATTGACCTTAGGCCGGCTCGCCCAGGCCACCCATCCTCCGGAATAAGGAGCCAAAGCCCGAAAGCCAGGATCTCCGCCTCCACGGATTACCAGGTTGCAGCACACGGCCAACATGCTGGGGGATGAGGATGAAAAGCCCAGTGGCCAGAACGGGCAAATTGGAATCAAACCCAAAAGGGGATTCAAACCACCAAACATCCTCTAAGCAGCCACCCCGGGCCCGGTTTGTCCGGATGTTCCTTCACCTCTTTCCGACTAGTGCTTGCGACGGGTGTTAAACCTGCCCGCCATACACACCGTAGGCGCACTCGCAAACCGTAGTGTTGAGGTTGCTAGTGTTCAAGACGGACTAAAAACCCTCCGCCATGCAGACCCTTGGCACACTAGCAGACCGTGATCTTGGGTTCCCTTTTAGTCGCCTTCTACGACATGCAGGGGTACGGTGGGCTTATTCTACCCCCAGCCCACAGGGGGCCCCAGTTCGGGGTCAATTGGCTCTGTAACATAATAAAACAGAAGCGGGAGGCAAAATGAGCAGGGCTGGTGTAAGCAGACTGGGTGGGGGGATTGGAAAATTGTTGCAATAATAAGATTGAAGCAAGCAAGGGTTATTAGCAACTAGTATACCGTTTCCCCGGAAGAGAAGAGCTAGCTGGCGAGTAGCACCTAGGACATAACCGAGCAAGGCCTGGAAGCGATCGAGCTGCCGGGAAAAGCGGATAAGCCCTGCAACGGAGGAAAAGCGGCGTGAGCGTCCAAATTAAGGGAAGAAGAGGATATAAGCAGAGGTCGAATTAAGAGGGTAAGGTTTACCTCGGTAGCATGGCACCAAGCGACGGAGCCATGCTGGGGTCCACGGCGGGAGCAGACGCGGGCGTTCGGGGTGGGCGGCATTTGGCAGGCGAATGGTTTAAATAGGCGGGAAAAACGGTCCCGTTTGGGGAATAAAACCGTTAGTTTAAGATGATGCAACTAAATGTAAGGCAGTACAGTTCGAAAAGTTGGAATAAATTTATAGTCAGATTGAAATAAAAGTTTAAACTTGATTTTAACCCGAAAATTGAGAGGTACGAGTTGAATTGAGTGGACTTGGACCGTGGGAACGGGGGTCATCATCACGTGTACGCTAAGTAAGAGTACACGGCGCAGAAGGGTGCTATTTAAATTGTGAAACTGAAAACAATTTAAAACGCAGATTGGAGATCAGTGGTTGGGAGGTAGGCTACGGGGTAGCTAGTTTAGACTCTGGCGGGAGTGTTAGGGCAATGTTAATAAAATAAAAAGGGGACTTAAACTTTTTCAAAAAACCTGATTTTAAATGAAACATTTAGTATAAAGTAACTCGGGGTGAGGCCGCATGTTTATTGCGTAAATTTCGGTAGAGTTTAGCCTAGGAAACTGTTGGTACAACAATTAGGAGCAGTATGGTTGTCAACAATAGCGTTCGTTTAGGCTATTATTATTAATTTTTTATACAGGGTACAAAAACATTGCCAACACGTAACTTTAGCGCGCAAGCAATTTAACAGTAACTAGTTTAAAAACATTGTTACAACGAAGTAACCAGAGAACACATTCAAGGGCTGGCAGTCCAAAATAAAATATAACAAAAAGGGGCTTACCGTGGTCGTTGCGGGCGTAGTCGGCCGTGAGGCACTGAAGGGGAGAGTGGCGTAGGCGAGTAATAGGGGGGGAAAGCGTCTTTAAGAAGAGGGAAAAAGAAGCGACAGTAAAAGCCAACCACCGAAAGATGAGGAAAAAGGGGAAAAAAGGAGTTATTGGGAGAGGTCGTCAAGTTGCTGAACTAGATCAGCAACGGCCTCCTCCAAGTTCTCAGGTTGAATCTCGATAGCAGCGATGGGGAGCTCGAGATCATTGGGAAGTAGGGGATTTAGGATTAGATTGGGGACATCATAGGCTGCAGGAATAGGGCCGAGATACCCGGACACTAGCTCTACAGCATAGCACCGGGCAGCAAAGGTGCTATGAGACTGGTGCACCATCGCACCATCTCACCTTTTCTTTTTCGCTACAAAAGAAAATCATTCAGCTAGTACACGATACGTTTACGGGTCCTCATATGGGTGTTTACAAGACGATAAAACGCACATTTTATTTGTACGCATGGATGAGTGCTACAAAGTTGATTTCAAATTACGTAAGGACATGTAAAGTTTGTAAGGTCCATAAGGCGCAGCAGACTCGTAAGAAGGCTAAAACGATGATAGTAACGGAAAAGGAAGCATGGGAGAGTATTGTATTTGACCTGAAAGGCCCACTGGTACGGAGTACAAATGGGTTTACTTACATCCTAGTGGTGCTTGATAAGTGGAGTCATTGGGTTGAGTTAATTCCCCTAAGGAACGCTGAAGCTAAAACTATAGCAAAGGCACTCATTGATGAAGTGTTTTCACGGCATGGCGTACCAGCGGAAATTTTTTCCGACAGCTCCAATAATTTGAGAGGGCAAATAATGAAGAATTTATGCCTACAGTGGCGTATCAAAGCAAGATTTCTGTCAGTCTATTCACCTAAGTCCAGCCTAGCTGAGCGGTGGATGAAAGAGTTAACAAAAACGCTAGCAATTTACGTGCAAGACGAAAAGTCGGGTCATAGAAATTGGGATTTGCGTTTGAAACAACTACAGTTAGCATTAAATTCAGCAACGGATTCGGTGACGGGTTTCACCCCAAGTATGTTAGCAACAGGAAGGGAGTTACGAATGCCCGAAGCCCCTGTCGGTAGAGTACACACGGACGAAGTTAATTACCCATTACACATCTTAAACTTAACTTCACGCATGCGTGCGATAGTTAGGAGAGCAGTACGCAAACGTCAAGCAGCTAAATTACATCGTGCTGCAAAGGCAGATAAACATAAAACGGGTAAAGAATTTGAGGTAGGAACTAAGGTTTACGTACGAAATCACCCTAAAAGTGACAAATCACGCTATTTTATGAAGAAAATGGCACCAATTTACATCGGAAATTACGAGATTGTTAAAAAGTTTAGTCCTGTAGCTTATCAGCTTAAGGATCTTAATACGGGTATAATTTCTCGTTATGTGTATCATATAGATAATTTACGTGAACAGATTGAAGGTGAACGTTACCCAGTTAGTGAAGCAGATTCCGAAGAATTTTAAACTTAAATCTAAAGGTAGTTACTGTGTTTCTTCTGGGTCTTCTTTCGGCCAGCAGTAGCTAGATCTAAAATAATTTCGCATGCGGATCGCAAAATTACGTGTAACTGGAAGAAATATCATTTAAATGTAAACAACCTCAGGGATAGACTAAGATATGGTTGATTTATTAAAATTAGTTGCTTATGAGTACTTAGAGTGAAGTTATTACTTAATGTTAGCACGTTTGTCGTGATCAGACGGGTTTTCACCAGGGAATGTACACTTTTTGATTGGCTTAGTAGCATAACTTAGGAAGAGGCGTAAGGCAATAAGCTAGCCTAAAGTTAGAGCTAACGTAAGCGAACACACTTGGGCTGATTTTAAAATTCCTTTATGGGAGGAAGTACATTGATGGATTTAGGTTTTGAGTTGAACAAGGAACGCTGTGGTTGGGATGCGTGGAATTGTCCGACTTTATTCAGTTCCACCGCTTTCTGGAAGCCCGGAATCCGAAGTTTCATCTGTAAAGAAAGGAAGGAATTGTGGCGAACGTTCCTGGTTAGGTGGGGAGTGCGGAGTTAAAATGGAATTAACTTACCGGCAAGATTACCGGGGTCAGGGAATAGCGACGAACTGCTGTCGTCGTTTGCGCTGTTCGAGGAGGCGGCGACGGACTCTGGTTCTTCCCCGGCTGCGGCTTCTGGCGGTTCTTCCTCCATTTCGTGAGGTGGACTGGGGAATGGAGGCGCCCAGGCCAGCTGTGGTCCGTCGGAAGGATGGGCTGAACCAATGGGAAGCTCATCGTGAAAGAGGTTGTATCCGTATAGGATCATAGGCAGGTATCGATTAACATAACGGACGGCGCCAGCTCGTCGAGTAGGTGGGGTTTCCGTAATGACGATGGTACGAAATTCCTCATCTGCCGAGAAGAATTCGGCCCAATTTAGTTCTTCTTCGCCTTGGGGTGTTCGTGGTAGTTCCATGCTGGAGGTTAATCAGCTGTCGTTGGGTCGAATGGAATTGGGAGCTCGTGCTTAGGGTTGAGCTGAGTACCGTTTCCTAGCGACTTATATTCATTATTTTCATTAAGGAAACGATCAGCTGGTGATGATTATTGAATGTAACAATACTTGAATCAAATAATTAAAAACTAATTTCGGGTTGAACTTAGCTGATTGTTACCGCGTTAGTCAAATTTGACACGCGTTGTTACCGATATTTGACAACCGATTTTGACGATTAAGATTTTGAAGTAAAAATCTTTCTTAGCTAATGATAATAGTAACCGATGGTTAATGGTTACAATTTTTTTTTTCAAGTGAATTTTCGTGCATCATGCACTTAGTTTTTTTTCCTTGACTGTTTTTGCACTGATTGATTGTGATTGTATTTTGAATGTTGAAAAATCGTTTTGCTTCTGCATAATTTTCGTGAAAATGTTCAAGTAATTAAGTTTGCGTAGCGGGTTTTTACGGGAATAATGTCTGAATTTTGACGCTCAAAGATTTCCCAGACCTTACAGAAGAACATTACTGATACGCGTAAGTAATGTCACCCTGCTGGAACAGTCAAACGATTGAATTATTAGCAGATAAAAAGCTTAAACGTCCCCATGGCATCCTTAATTTTAACTTATTGTTAATGCGCGCCTTCTTGGTATTATTTTTGAATAATTTCTGAGAACTTTGATTATTTTGCATATAAAATAACTTAGCTTAATAAATAGTTTTCACTTACCTTAACGAAGCGAGGGCGCTTCTTTTCGAGGGCGGGACCTCTGCAACGACGGTTTCCACAGCTTCCTCGTACTCTTTAAGCTAGGGCCTTAGTTGGCCTCTTTACCTTGATGCTATGGCTCCATATTATCTATTCTGTACACTCTGTATCTTTATTGATGTATTCCAGTAATGCTAGGTACTTTGATGTATGGTCCAGTCCCTGGGGATCAGTGGTCTGGATGGCTCTGGCCTTGCCTGCCCCTAGGGGTAGCTGCTAGCAGAGATGAATCATGGGATACCAGGATATAGTACAGGAAGTACCTTGCACCACCAGTGGCAGGTACTGGCTGCAGCTCTAGGTACTTAAGGCCTTGCAGCCCCTTGCAGCCTCACTCTGGGAGCTAGTCCCTAACCAGCTAAGAACTCTTCCTGAAGTGTGCCACTCTGCTAGTAGCCCTGATCAGAGCATCCTTGAACCATTGGACAACATCTCCTGAGGACAGACCGCGTGGCCCTGGAATAAACCCTGAATTACCATCCTTCTGGCGTTCTTCCTTGTACCGGGCATAGCGGGGTTGCACAGTGCCCCAATGGCACCATCCATTCCCGGCAAAATTAAACCCCAACCAATCCTTCTTTTCTGCCAACTTTGCTGCCAATCCCCACTCCCCGATTGCTTCGTATTGCAATCAAGACTGTGCCCACAATATCTCTATTCCTCCCGAACACCGACTGCAGACCACCGAACACTCAATTTTTATTTATTCAGACAACTAGAACTCTATTAAAACAGTTCCCTGCAGCTTATTGCTCCTAGCAACAACTTCGTGAATTTTGCACAACCGTTTCCATCTACCATGCCCCGAAAATGATTT
Organism: Lithobius niger; assembly: GCA_023313725.1. NCBI lineage: Eukaryota > Metazoa > Arthropoda > Chilopoda > Lithobiomorpha > Lithobiidae > Lithobius > Lithobius niger. The sequence continues at coordinate 9,797 of JAHWFP010088284.1, read as the reverse complement.
CTACGTTATGCTGTGTGCATTTTTTCTAATCTTGGCTCGCTGGCCAACGTTTATCCAATCGCCAAAATTATTAAAAAAATAAATCAACTGGACGCTTTTTCGTTTTTCCAGAATTACGGCTCTGATCAGCCCACATTGGTTCCCCACTCAGAGAGGAACACCAAATTTCTTTCTCAAAAATCCACCACCACCAAGACGCAAACATTCATACAACGTATGATTTTTCTCGCCACAATTCTCACATTCAGCCGATACCCAGCTATTTATTAAACTCATTTCCCCAAAATTTGTGGTCAACTTATTGTTTATTGCTAAACTTGAACCGACTTCACTTTGAATGCCCAATCTGCCAAAAGTCAAACCACGAGCATTCCAGTTGCTCCTTGCTAGCTTTGCCCAGTTTGCATCATAACATTCTTCCTCACAGTGCAATTTTATCTTACCCAAATAACTAAGCAGTTTTGCCTTAAACTGCCCATACTCTACCATGATTCTAAATTTTGCTGCTTCCACATCAAAATGCTTAGCCAATTTAAGCAGCTTCGTTCTTACTACTGCTAACAACTGTTCGTCTGACAACTCAAAACGTTTGCCCAAAACTTCCACTTCCCCAAAAATTCTTGAAACTTCACTAAATCCCTCACCACAAAATGGTTTTATTTTACCCAATTTCTCCAAAAATTCCCAGTCAGAATTCATCCCTACAGCAATGCTACTTATTTAAAGTATTTAGTGCTTCACTTTATCCCAAAAAAAATGTTAAACTTCACACTCCAATCAAAGATTTTCTCACGGATTTAATTAAATATTCCCCTTAGCACTTACCACCTGCTGTATTCGTACCTAAAATGTATCCACACTTACATAGAATTTCACAATTCCGCAATTTGAAGTCACTTGCTTTGTTGCTCAAAAAAATTCGATTTCCACCAGCAACTTCCAAGCACTTGCCTTCGCAACTCAACCCAATGCCAAAACCCCTGTGTTAAACAAACTTACCCATGCGGTTCCACAATTCAACGGACAATTAGTCCTCTTTACACCCTACACCTTAACCAATTCCAAATCCAAAACAAATTATAACAATTTCCCAGTATTCTCCCAATCTTCCACTGGTATTTATTTAATTCATGCAATTCGTCTGTAGGCTACTTTATTTTCCCCTTTTTCTGGCAAAATTAACTCCACTCCCTTAGTTATGCCAAACGGGACTCTGGAACTATTTACGGCAAGCTTTTATCTCAATCATTCCCAAACAAACGAGGCTGCCCGCAAAACACCTTCGAATTCACATAGGCTACCCCAAAATTTCAAGCACCTATTTTCAACACTTCAATATGCAAAAAAAACAATTCACTCAATTTTATTGTTCGGATCTGCTAAGCCACGAAATCCGTTACACATCTCTGGAAAATATTGCTATTATACGCTGCCAACTTTGTCAGGATTTACTATAACCACTACCGAGCGGAAAAGATTTTATACCGGAATTTTAACTTCTGAGGCGTATATTGGGTAAAAAAAAAAAAAATTTATTACATTAATTTTTAATTCGAATCACACTGCTGACTCCAGTGATATGTCCTTGGTCCGGTCTCTAAAGGACAATCCTTGGAGAGTGTAACTTAATTAAGAACGATGAAATGGGAGCATGCAATTAACACCAAGTCAGCTTTATAGTTTCAAATCACTCCTGGTTTATTAAACTTATATCACATTAGAACATACTTCAGAGGTAGCGCCGATCTCTTCCCTTTACGGATATTACAATAAACCAGATTTCAGTATTTCTACACAGTAATTAGAATTCACACTTCTATTAGTTATGCCTATTACACATGCTCTTAGTTAACCATCAATATTCAATATACTAAGTTTTAAAAGAATCATAGATCATCAGTTTAAAATAGACGTTCATATGGCTTAGCAGACCAGAGGATATTATGGGGTGAAATTAAGGATAATGTTGCTTAGCTCAGGTTCATGCAGATTGGCTTGAGGGCTCACACACATTCATCTACTCGTTAGGCTCAACTGCTGCTGGTGGGTTGGGGTTAGCCTAGATTAGAGAGCAAACTTCTGATGCGGCCAATTGGGAAGGAACCAAGCTTCTCTCTGAAGAACAGTATGGTGCAACAAACTGCAAGTCCTAAAACTCAGCTGAGCTCTGATTGGCTGTTGACGACGTCATGGCTACCATTGCAGGTAAGGTTACTTCAATGACAAATTAAAGGTCCAGAATGTTCTCTCTGGAATGCCTGCCTCCACCCGAGTCTCCCCCCTCGGTATAAATTAAAGGGAAAAGAAAAGAGCTCTACTCCCCCTTGCCTCTTGCTATTCAGTCCAATGGCCTTGGACCCAATTCCAGCCCAAGTGAAAGTAAAAGAGAAAGACAGGACTGGTCTGCTAGACTTTCACAAAATAAAGGTTTCAATCTTAATACTCATCACCTAATTAACCCAACATGATAATGAAGACATATTTGTAAAGCATAAATTAAGTTCCATATGTTAGCATAAATACATGAATAATTATTCCTAATGACAATTCTTAGTATAATATATCTACATATGCACCTCTGTATAATTAATGACTTAATTTTCATAATTAGCTGTTTATGCTCCAGTGTACCCATAACAATAGCTTGATGGAAGGCGATGGGCAACCGTCACTCCCTTACACACACAAGCACACGCCACGCCAACGTCTGACTTCGACCCATCAGTAAACAACCGCTGATAACCGGCGTACTGAGAACACAGCCGCCGGAACTCCTGCAAGTACCTTGCTGGTAGAGTGGAACCCTTCGGGAGGGACGCCAGAGCGAAAATGAAAATGCCACCTGGGACAAGCCAAGGGGCCACTGGCATCCCACCAAGCCTCAAGACGCAGGGTATTTCAAAGGCTATTTCCTGACAGGACTGCTGGAGCCTATCGCGGAAATCACCCTTACCCACACTGCGTCTACCGACTCGCAAGTCTGGCCCAAAAACCATGGACCAAGCAGGACTGGATTGCACAGCACGCAACCGCATAGCATACTGAATGGGGGGGGGGGGAATTGAGGCTTAATGGCGCGTCGACAACTTGGTCATTAGCGCCAACCTCAGTCACAGTGCAGTGGTCCGGGTTGCCACTGCACCACACATTACAGAGATGTTATTCAAACCCCTAATCTAAATCTTGTCATACATCTGTACATCTGTTCAGTGCCTGTGCATACTGAATGGCAAGCTGTCGCCGACGAATGGACAAAGGTGGCTCCGAGGCATAGAGGCTGACCACTGGAGACGTTCGAAATGCCCCAGTCGCCAGACGCAGGCCACTGTGATGCACAGTGTCCAACATGTGGAGAATCGAGTCACTAGCTGAACCATAGACCATGCACGCATAATCAAGTTTGCTGCGGACAAGGGCTCGGTAGAGGCGCAACATGGCAGTGCGATCGGCACCCCATGAAGTGCCCGACAGAACCCGCAAGATGTCAAGCGCCCGCAAAGCCTTGTCCTTAAGTTGACGCAAGTGTGGAAGCCAAGATAACCTGGAATCGAACAACAGACCCAGGAAACGTGCCTGTGGGACAACAGGAATCTGTGCCTGTCCCAAGTACAGGCAAGGATCCGGATGCAGTGTTCGTTGGCGGCAAAAGTGGATGCACACAGTCTTGTCCGGAGAAAACCGGAAACCATTACTCACCGCCCAGGTCTGGACTTTATTAATTGCCAGCTGTAGCTGCCGCTCGCAGGTCTGCATGCGAGCTGCCCGAAAGCGCAGGCCAAAGTCATCGACAAACAATGACTGGGGAACAGCGGCCTGCTGAGCAATGGGGTTGATCCGGAGCAAACAAGATGACACTAAGAATACCACCTTGAGACACCATTCTCTAAGACAAACGGGCGGGAAAGCGTCGCCCCGACCCGAACGCGAAAAGAACGGCCCGAGACGTAAGCGGAAAGCAACAGTGGCATCTCTCCCTTCAAGCCACAGTCATAGAGATTACGGAGAATCCCATAAACGCCTGTCGTATCATAAGCCTTCTCCAAGTCAAAGAAAACCTGAACCAGATGTTGACGCAAGCGGGAAGCTTCCCTCACATCCGATTCAAGGGCAACTATATGATCGATAGTCGACCGAAACTGTCGAAAGCCACACTGGGACGCAAATAAGAATCCCTGTGGTTCCAACCCCCAGACCAACCGCTCACTGACCATCCGTTCCATAAGTTTACAGACACAGCTAGTCAGAGCGATTGGGCGATAACTGGAAGGAGAAGCAGGGTCTTTGCCCGGTTTTACAATCGGGATGACCACTGCTGTCCTCCACGCTGCTGGAATAGAACCCTCTGCCCACACACGGTTGAACATCCCCAGCAAGAACTGCTGGGAGGCAAGAGGCAGATGTTTCAACAGTTGATAGTGAACATCATCAGGCCCCGGGACGGCGACATGCGACTTGGACAAAGCTGAAACAAATTCCTGCCAGGTAAACGGCAAATTGTACTCCTCTAGCCTATCGGAGCGAAAGTCAAGAGAGTGAGCCTCTTCTCTACGCTTAATCCCGAGGAAACCAGGATCATAATGGTCATCACTCGAGACCCGCGCAAAAGCAGACCCAAGACAATCGGCGATATCCGGCACAGAAGAGATCACGGCATTCGCTACCTTTAACTGCGACACCGGGGAAGGCAAGCTCTTCCCCGAGATCTGGCGTACCTTCCTCCACACCTGCCGAGAAGGTGTGGAGCGCGTGATTAACGAAATATAAGCCAACCACGAAGCACGCCTAGCCTCCTCACGGATAACATACCGGGCACGGGCACGGCTGCGTTTAAAGGCTACAAAGTTTTGAGTAGTGGGGCTCACCGTAAAAGCACGCCTGCGGTCCTGAATGGCCAGTCCGCAAGCTGGTGTCCACTATGGAACAGGAACTCGTCTCGGCTGCGTGGACGTACGCGGGATAGTAGCATGAGCAGCAGCAAGGACCACATCAGTGAAATGAGGGGGGGGGGAGATGAGGCTTAATGGCTCAGTGAAATGAGTGGAAAGTTCATCCACATCACAAAAGTCCTCAACCGCACGCTGAAATACAGCAGCCCCAGCAAAGGCTGACCACTCAGCTCGTTTAAGCGCCCACCGAGCTGGCCTGGAGGCCACAGAACTCACTCGTGTTGTGGACAACACAATGGGGAGGTGATCGCTCCCATGCAGATCGGCAGTGATAGCCCAAGTGAAATGAACTGGAATGGCTAGCGAACAGAAGGCTAATTCCACCGCTGACCAATTGCCCGTGGCCAGGTTACAGTGAGTCATGGTTCCATCGTTCAGGATGCAGACGGACCCCCTCTGCATCCACTCCTCAAGGATCCTCCCTTTGTTGTCCGTATGAGGTCCCCCCCACTGGACGTGGTGGCTGTTAAAGTCGCCCAGCAACAGAAAAGGGACAGGAAACTGGCGGACCAGGTCCTCCAGGTCACCAACCCCACAGACCTCATCCGGTGGCAAATAAAGCGAACAGACAGTAATATCGAAGTGGAAAGAAACTCTAACTGCTACCGCCTGAAGCCTAGTGTGCAGAGGCACACTGGCATGTGGCTGAGAGTGTTGAACCAGCACTGCAACACCACCATGTGCACGTGGCACAGGGTCAGCATCCAGACGGTAGACAGAATAACCTCGAACAACCGGATTATCTGACGCCTTAAAGCAGGTTTCCTGTAGACAGCAGCACAGAGGTCGCCAATGCGACAAAAGCAGCCACAGCTCTTCGGCATGGGTCCGATAACTTTGGCAGTTCCACTGAACGATGGCATGCGCAGGCATTAGGGCAGACTGAAGACTGAATCATTCTCCTCAACTCCTCCTCTGGGCGATCCGAAAACATCCGAATCCTCACCCGAATCAAAAGATGGAGTGAGGTTCAGAATGAAGGAAGGAAGAAAAAGTTCCGGAGAATTGGAACAGGAAATCTCTCCCTGCTCCATGGGCAAAGTAGTATCACGATGTTGAGGGGACACAACGGACCCCTCAGCAAGCTGGCCGTTCAACGACCGTTTCACCTTCTCTCCTGGTGGCGACGTCCTCACGGGTGGTGTTGAGGCTTTACCAGCAGGAGCCTTCTTCTTCAACGTTTTCTGTGGTTCACTCCGGGCAGGCGGAGGTTTAGCTGAAGATTTAACCTGCCTGGGAACAGTCGGAACAGTTGCAGCAGCAGGAGCAGAAGCATTTGCAGGCTGGGCAGATGTAGACGGCAAGGCAGCAACCGGGTCCGAAGGACCCAAAAGACCCTGCACAGATGGATGTTGCTGGGTCAACAAAGTAATAAGCTTGCCCACCGTCCTCGTCAAAGACCTGAGCTCAGCGCGTAAATCTGCCAAATCAGCAGACTCACTAACTGGGCCAGGCATTGGCGCACTGCACACCTGCGCAAAAGAACGAGTCATTGCCGGTGCCGATAGCTTGGCTTTCTTTCGGGCCTCCGAGTAGGAAAGCCCGTCCTTCACCTTTAGTTCCTGCACTTGACGTTCCTCAACATAAACACGACAGTCCCGTGAAGAGGCTTGGTGCTGACCACCGCAGTTGACGCACTGCTCCGGGACAGCACAGTCAGCGCCTTCATGGGCTGCCTGAGCACAGGAAACACAGGTAGGCCTACCTTTACACGAGCCGCTGGTATGGCCGAAGCGTTGACAGCGGAAACACCGCATCGGATTCAGAACGTAACTCCTGACCTTCAAGCGCAGGTAACCGGCAGTAATGTTCTGCGGTGCAACTGGCGTATCAAAGGTCAGGAAAAAGGTGTCAGTTGGCTGGGCACCATTCTCGCCTTTCCGTGTCAAACGCCTCACAGCCGTAATACCCTGTGACTTGAGTTCGTCCAGGATGGCATCATCACTGAGACCCCTCAAATCAAAGCATGTCACGACCCCCTTGCTGCTGTTCAAAATACGATGCGGCTCGACATGCACTGGGCATGACCACAGTGCACTCGCTTTCAAAAGCCCCCTTCGCCTGAGCATTGTCCGCAACTTCCACAAGGTATCCCCCAGCAGGAGCCGAGACCCACTCTTCGGATCAGAACCACAGATCCCTTTCAGAGCTTTGTGAACAGCGAATGGACCGAGTTGTGTAACATCTCGGCCCTCGCCTGTCACCACCAGGAACTTCGGGACTTGGTCCCGACTCTTACTAAAGGGGGGGGGGATTGAGGCTTAATGGCGCGTCGACAACTTGGTCATTAGCGCCAACCTCAGTCACAGCGCAGTGGTCCGGGTTGCCACTGCACCACACATTACAGAGGTGTTATCCAAACCCCTAATCTAAATCTTGTTATACATCTGTACCTCCTGCAAAAATTGAAAAACACCGGACAGGAGGACAGACTTATCGCCCAACTGACGCGCAATGTCACGCGGAAGATGGAACCGACGACGAACACCATCAAGATGGCGACAATCAACAAGTAAGTGCCGGACCGTAAGTGGCCGCCGACACCAAGAACATTCAGGAGGGTCAACCCCCCGCAAAAGGAAACAGTGAGTAAGTCGTGTGTGACCAATTCGCAAACGGGCCAACACAACCTCCTCACGGCGACTGCGGCGACACGCCGAGTGCCACTCCTCGACAGTGCCTTTAATGGCCCGTAACTTATTACCGTCCTGTCCATCCCACGAGGCTTGCCAAAAAGCATGTAACCTCAGACGCAGAGTTGGAAAAACGTCCGAGGGAACAAGCCTGAGATCCCTACCGAGAGGGCCAGAAAGGGCCCCTTTTGCTGCAGAATCCGCTTGCTCATTTCCACCTATCCCAACATGGCCCGGGATCCAGCAGAAAAGCACGGTTTTCCGCTGGCCAGGCAAGCGGGAAAGCAAAGCTTGGACACGTTGTGTCAAGGGGTTCCGTGGATTGTAAGTCGCCAAGGACTCCAGGGCACTCATGGAATCGCTAAAGATAATGAAATGCGTGCCCTGAAGGCCAAGGATCCATTCCACCGCCAAACCGAGAGCCAAAAGCTCTGCAGAAAACACAGAATAGCCTGATGGAAGGCGATGGGCTACCGTCACTCCCTTACAAACACAAGCACAAGCCACGCCAGCGTCTGACTTCGACCCATCAGTAAACAGCCGCTGATAACCGGCGTACTGAGAACTCAGCCGCCGGAACTCCTGTAAGTACCTTGCTGGTAGAGTGGAACCCTTCGGGAGGGACGCCAGAGCAAAAATGAAACTGCCACCTGGGACAAGCCAAGGGGCAACTGACATTCTCCCAAGCCTCAAGACGCAGGGCATTTCAAAGGCTATTTCCTGACAGGACTGCTGGAGCCTATCGCGGAAATCACCCTTACCCACCCTGCGTCTACCGACTCGCAAGTCTGGCCCAAAAACCATGGACCAAGCAGGACTGGATTGCACAGCACGTAAACGCACAGCATACTGAATGGCAAGCTGTCGCCGACGAATGGCCAAAGGTGGCTCCGAGGCCTCAGCATAGAGGCTGACCACTGGAGAAGTTCGAAATGCCCCAGTCGCCACACGCAGGCCACTGTGATGCACAGTGTCCAACATCTGGAGAGCGGAGTCACTAGCCGAATCATAAACCATACACGCATAATCAAGTTTGCTGCAGACAAGGGCACGGTAGAGGCGCAACATGGCAGCGCGATCGGCACCCCATGAAGTGCCCGACAGGACCCGCAAGATGTTAAGCGCCCGCAAAGCCTTGTCTTTAAGCTGACGTAAGTGTGGAAGCCAAGACAACCAGGAATCGAACACCAGGCCCAGGAAACGTGCCTGTGGGACAACAGGAATTTGTGCTTGTCCCAAGTACAGGCAAGGATCCGGGTGCAGCGTTCGTTGGCGGCAAAAGTGGATGCACACAGTCTTGTCCGGAGAAAACCGGAAACCATTACTTACCGCCCAGGTCTGGACTTTGTTAATCGCCAGCTGTAGCTGCCGCTCGCAGGTCTGCATGCGAGCTGCCCGAAAGCGCAGGCCGAAGTCATCGACAAACAATGACTGGGGAACAGCAGCTTGCTGAGCAATGGGGTTGATCCCTATAGCAAACAAGATGACACTAAGAACACCTCCCTGAGGCACACCATTCTCCAAGACAAAGGGGCGGGAAAGAGTCGCCCCGACACGAACGCGAAAAGAACGGCCTGAGAGGTAGGCAGAAAGCAACAGTGGCATCTGTCCCCTCAAGCCATAGTTATAGAGATTACGGAGAATCCCATAACGCCACGTCGTATCATACGCCTTCTCCAAGTCAAAGAAAACCTGAACCAGATGTTGACGCAGGCGAAAAGCCTCCCTCACATCCGATTCAAGGGCAACCAGATGATCGATGGTTGACCGAAACCGTCGAAAGCCGCACTGGGACGCAGAGAAGAATCCCCGTGATTCCAGCACCCAGACCAACCTCTCACCAACCATCCGTTCCATAAGTTTACAGACACAGCTAGTCAGAGCGATTGGGCGATAACTGGAAGGAGCAGTAGGGTCTTTGCCCGGTTTCACAATCGGGATGACCACTGCTGTCCTCCACGCTGCCGGAACAGAGCCTTCTGCCCACACACGGTTGAACATCTCCAGCAAGAACTGCTGGGAGGCAAGAGGCAGATGTTTCAACAGTTGATAGTGAACATCATCAGGCCCTGGGGCGGAGTCATGCGACTTGGACAAAGCGGAAACAAATTCCTGCCTGGTGAACGGTAAATTGTACTCCTCTAGCCCGTCGGAGCGAAAGTCTAGAGGGTGAGCCTCTTCACTACGCTTTAATCTGAGGAAACCAGGATCATAATGG
>JAHWFP010088282.1:0-20017 GCA_023313725.1 Lithobius niger | reverse complement strand
GATTGGTCTGCTAGGTTGTGGACTAATTATAATGCAACAAAATATCAGTTTAATCTCTGTAGTAGTGTTGTATGGCTCGATTGTTTTTTTTTTTTTAAGCATCGTAGCCTACTATAATTGTTAATTATTAAAGGTCTTTAGAAATTAGAAACATTCTTGGGAAAAATTTGTAAAGAAAGTCGGCTTAAAAAATGACCTGGCCAATGATGTGATTGATGTCCAGTGTTTTTCGGGCCTTTTCTTTTACTGATTTGGGTTACGAGGAATTTGGCCTGGATGAATGAATTTGGCCGAATACAAATTTGTGATGCAAGATGTTTGGCGTAGCATTTCTCAGGTCGTCTGCTGTAGGAATTGTTGAATTTTTTCATCCATGTCTGATGAAAAAACTGCAATTGCGTTTTTATGGACTATCTCATCATTTAGAGACTTACTAAACCTTATTAATAGTATCAGCACACATTTTATTTAAAATTGGTTAAATACCTTAATTTATCAGTATCTAGTATTCGGTACGGAATAGTCTTAAGTATGTTGAAGAATAAGGTAAATTATCCTTTTGACTGTGTCTTTTATAGTTCCATTTCTTTGGTGCCACTAGCAACCAGTCCTTTAAAAACGTGCTGCCATTGTAATTCGAATATTATTGCTACAGTTAAACCACTTAACAACAATGCTTCACGCAACAATTCATGAAAATCTGATTGTTTGTAATGATAACTGTTATAACATTCTGTTAATATCGTGATTTTTTACTGTATCACATGGTATTTTTCTTGTCTGGATCTGGATCTTTTTACGAATTATTAGAAATTGAGTAAGTAGGCCCATAGCATAAGTTGAAGTGAAGGTTACACTTTGTGTTGTCTCATACGACTACATTTTTCAAAACTTGTACCTTTAAAGACACTCTCGTTCAAATTAGTATTTAGCAAATACTGAAATATGCTAGACTCAATAAGCAGTCGCAAATCGAAGACTAGTCAGGTGTAGGGTGAACTACTTCTACGCCAACTAATAAAAATGTCATAGTGGCACTACGGGCTCGGAATTAGGGGGCACAACGGCTGAGTTTGCGTTCCTGAGCTGTCAGATTGCGATCTGGGCGCCAAAATTTATCTTTAAATCTAAAGATGACTGTTATAACAATATGGGTGATATTGTTAAACCGATACTGTTTTAAAATGATAACAATATCAATTACAATGATACATTTACTAAGAACAGCCAACTTGTCACTATTTTTGTACCAGAAAAGCCTCTTATGACAATACCCTTTACAACGATAACCTCATTAAAGTAACAAGATATTTTGTTCCCAACTCTGTTTTACTACCTCTAATAATACTTGTCATTGCTTATTGCGCTATCTCTCCGTCAGTGACAGTGCTGCCGGACTCAATTTACTGCTCCCATATCTAAGCGAGCACGACGGACTGAGAGGGAGGGAGGAGAAACTTGTAGCTCTAAACTTTTAAAGCCAAGCCACTGCAAACCACATACCGCTTCAGTAAATTGGCAGTATGTTTGATTTCAGTCAAGGTGACGGCGACTGTCATCCCTTAAAGAAAAAGGGTTTTCTTCTCTTTGTTGGTACGCTGTATGCAGTGCAGACAGACATTAGATGATATTTTACCTTGCATAGGCATACGTGATATTTTTTCTTGGTAGGCTCCGCAAGTAAATTAAAAATATCGTTATGAAACTTTTTTATAGCAATCCCGCTCAATACTAAGGCTGTGGGCTGATCTGCTTTTTTCCACCCGAGCCGATCGTTATATGAAACTGGCCCATGCCGAACTCTGATCCCGATTACCAATTCCAATCCCCGAGTAACAAAATTACTGTAGCATGTGCTAAAAAAATTACTTATGTTAAGATCATTGCATAAATAAATAAATTAAAGCATAAAAGCATACAATTATTTTTAAAATATTGGTTTAAGACAATATTACGTGTGCTAAAGGAATTTTAATGATGAAAACAGTTTTATATTTTTTTTTGCAAAAACTAAACTGGTTAGCACTAGCTCAGTTGGCACTAGCTCAGCAAACAAACTTTAAAAATCACGTCACACAGCTGCTATCCAGCTTTTGGCACTAAAAAATTTTAAAAACCCCTCTGTCTATATAAAGATCCATGTGTCTGAAGTTTTTATCGAATTCTGGGGAGACTGGCATTGCCTTATAAAATGGAAAGTTTTTTCAGACACACAGAACCCTCTGTAATCTTTAACATTGTGTGTTGTTACTTTTAAACAGTAAGAAATGGCATTTGGACCATTGGAAAGCTGGTGAATAAACCTTCGAAATGGTATATTCAAACTTCAAAATCGGTCGACGAGAAGCAAAAATATCTTGTTTGGTTTATTACTGATCTACCTAGGCTTTATTTATCAATCCCAATTTCTATGAATATTGCGCGTCGGTAAAGATCGGGATCGGCCCATCCTTAAACAATACAATTCTGAAACATTTAGGCTTGCAGTTGGCATGGTTTCTTCACTGATTGTGACGGAAGTGACCTCGTTAAACACAATCCACGATTTTAGTAAAACTTTGTTCGCTCCTTATAGCACTTTAAAAAAAAGGTCTGGGTGAGTTGTGTTTTTTTCCTTAGTCTTTTGAGAATTTAGAAAATAATATGGAAAGGATCCCCAAAATAACTTTTCCCCATAGCATTTGGTGTTTTTGGAGTACAACGCTTACAGAGCGCTGACTCTGCTCAGTAGCTAGTCAGGAGCAGAACAATGCTGAACGAGAGGTGGTGCCACTACCACAGCTTTCTTAAAATTATCCTTGTCACAGCCATCTTTTACTTTTGAATTTGTGAGCCCCAAAATGCTGTTTGCCTTTTATTAGTTGTTTTAATTTTAGAACAGTAACGGTAACATATTTTCCAGTTGTGGTTAAGCTACAAATAAGCGAATACATTATTTCCTTGTTAGGTTTTGTTAAAGGAAGTGTTTCTTCAGTTATAGCTTGCATTGCAATATTCATTTGCAGTTATGTTAGCAGTACTATTATTCTGTTATCAATAAAGAACATAACTAAAAATATCTTTGTTCTTTAATCCATCCTTCACCAAATACATCATTTGCCAGTTTGCAAACGTACCATACTTTTAAAGTCGCGCGCCATTTTGTATTTTTGCCCATTTATAGAGTGGATTTAGACTCTTGACGCGAACGATTTGTCCGTCTGTGTGTTTGCGCTATAACGAATTATCTGATTTCTGTCAAATTTTGCACAGATTCTATGGCACATCTCTAGGTCATAAGTTTGAAAATGAGTAGATTTAGTTGGGGAAACACAAACGTATGAAGTTCGTTATCTTTTCTTCAGCCGACTAACGTCATCCATCCACCAACCATTGGCTGGTGGCTGTGTGGCCTGCGTCAGCGACTGACGTCACCATCAACCGACCAACGGCTGGCAACTTAAATTATTCTATGGCTCCTTGATGTAGGCATGCGGCCCCATTGATACGTATGAAATTACTGGATGACAGCATGCGAAATGCCTTTATGACTCAGTACTTAATGACTTTAGTATTTTTTTGGGAAGGGAGGGAGGAGAAACATTTCAAGCAACTACTGCATATTTCTTCATTCGGGACATTCCTTCATTACTTCTTGTCTAGACATTTCCTGCATATCAGTGGTGCCGTGCAGCAACGACGCTGTTGAATAATACATGAAATATTCAAAACGCGGGAACAACCAGTTTGGAGGCCAACAGGCCACCTCCCGTGCTATAAACTGCCAAACGGTGCTGAATATTTTTGATGTTGATTCACTTCACTGTTGTTCCCGTGTTGGGCCCCCATTGGACTCACCGCCCCACCAGACTATGCAACCGCTTGCTTTCGTCTGTCAGCCTTCCTCTTGTGCAACACCGATCTTCCCGTTCTCGCATTCGGCTGTGTGCATCTTTCCGAAAGTGAGGGAACCGACGTCTATTATCGTAACTTTCTAGTTGCCAGTTGGAAAATACCCACTCCATGATCAAGAGAAACCTGAGTAACTCAATTGGAGTTAATTTTCGAAGGCACCCCTGGACTTCAAGGTTGTATTTAGTTCCTGGAAACATTGGAGTGTGTTGTTTGGCTAATTGCAGGAGACTGAAAGGGGAAGGTAAAAGGCAATAGCCCGGCGGCAGGTCTCCGCCTGGATACCAGGGTTTTCCCTCTCTTAAATTGGTGTTGTCATACCAGAATATGTGATCCAGATTGCAATACGCCCTGTGAAAGAACTGAGTTTGAGACCGAATCAGTAAATTTTGTAATTGCTCCGCAGAATATTGGTTTCACCATGAGGACTCCTCCAGGTGTTACTGTGTGGGGCTGGTCCCACCCACGTTCTCATTGTATTGGGAAAAGCGGAATTAGAGGATTGCATCCTGCGACTTGGTGTTAAGTCCAATTCGAATGAATCCGATGCAGGTGTATCAATAATTTGTCTGAGATCTTTGCTCCGTCAGGTGATAATCAGGTTTACATTTCACATCATGTATGTTTAGCTTGTAAGGATGTACGGTTCCCGGTGCCTGAGATCTGCGAGTAGCTTGTGAGTGTAGTATCGTGTCTTTGGAATCAAATTGAAATTGAAAAATTTTCGGCAGGAAGCACAAAATTCTTTTGGCACAGAGTGAGCCACAGAATTATCAGTTCTTGTAACAATAGGGGCTGACAAAATTTGGGAGCATGGTGTCAAGGCGCTGCTTGAATTGCAGAACAGAGGTGGTACTGATAACATGATGTGGTAGGTGATTCCATGTGTTCGCCACACGAAAGGAAAGTGTGCTGACAAAGGGACGTGTTGCATCTTTCAGTACCTTCCTAAATGATGGAATAGAACGCATCACTGCTCAGCAAAATTAACCAGCTCAACAGAGCACTCGTTACATCATAACTTTAAGGTGACCAGGCGTGGCTAATTAATTGGATCAGGCTATGCTATTGGATGTAACCAGACGCGAGCAATGCCAAATTGCAAACCATCTCTGGGAGGTGGTTTGGAGTGGTTGCCAGTGGTGGAGCTTTTGAGCATGCGTGAAGAACCGGAAACGGATTCATTGCTGACGATGGTTGACGTAAGCAACCTACATCAACACTATAGTGTCTATATATATATATATACACGGCTATAGTAGGGAATGAGCTGGACTGTCACTAACAGTGGTGAGTTTGGTTCGTTCTGTTCGGTGCTTTAGAAGGTACTGCTAGTTTAAAGAGTTTGGCTCCGTGGTTGCGGGTCACTGGATCAGAGAAGAGTGTGAAACAGTCAACTGAGGCCTGGTCTTTGCTGTTACGAACCTTGAAAGTCTGGATGAGGTATCCTCTCACTTGTCGCTATTCAAGTGTCGGCAGATTGAGAGCGGCAAGTCGGTTTGAGTACGAGATATTCTTGAGCCACGCGACAAGCTTCGTGGCACATCTCTGGACCCGTTCCAACTTGTTGCAGTCTTCTTCGAGGCGAACCCACCAGGCTTGGCCTGTGAACGCCAGGATACTGTGGTACAGTAAAAGAAATGTCTTTCTGGTAAGGGTCAAGAAAGTGATCCGAATCATGGCAAGGGCCCCGTACGCCTTTGCAGTCACCATTGGAATGTGGGCAGAGAACTTCAAAAAGTCGCGGTCAATGAGGACACCCAGGTCCCATTGAAGTTCTCTTTCTGGTAAAACAATTCCAGGCCCCAAGTTATAGATGGCATTGTGGTGTTGAACGCCAAACTTCACAACTCCACACTTGTCATCATTTAGGTCCATGTTCATGGCTTTAGTCCAGGACACCATACTGGAAATATCGGCCTGGAGTTCGCCAGTACTTACTGGGTTGTTAAGAGATAGCAAAGATTTTAGTATTATCTAAGAAAACAGTTATCTTTGTCGAGATGTTCAAACAAGGTGTTCATAAAACGAATGAAGAGGAGTGGACCAAGCACACTACTTTATTTATTTATAAAATAATTGCAACGCCCAAAAGAGGTATAAATTCAATTTCAAAAGACACGAGATTTCAAGACAACTACAAAAAAAAAAAAAACAAGCAAAATGATAAAATAATTTCCAACAATTTAACAAAATGTATGGAGCCCTGTAGAGGACATGCCAAGAATTAAAAATTGGGTTTGTTATATCGATATAACCAGGAGCCTATAGAAAACAGGCTCCTGATATAACGAATTTCTGTTTCTGCGATCTTACGGGAAGTAGTAACGACTAAACAGCGAACCTAACGCACCACTGCTAATATCCGTGTTGATGCGGCTTGATTGACGTCAACATCGTCAGCGATGAATCTGTTTCGTCAAAACTGTTACATCGCGCATGCTCAAACCTCCACCCCAGCAAACCACCTCCCTGAGATGGTTCGCAATTTGGCATTGCACTCGCCTGGTCACATCTATTAGCCAATCCTGGGCAAATCCATTAGCCAGGCCTGGTCGCGATGAAGGTATGACGTAGCGAATACTCTGCTGAGCTTGTTGAGCTGTATTGTAGTTTAGGAAGGTACTGAACGGCTGACGCAACATCACTGCGCAGGCACGACGTCAAGTTTGGAGCCAAACTGTCTCTAACAGTGGTACGTTCTGTTCGGTGCTTTAGGAAGGAACTGCATGTTTGTTATGTCGAGATAAGAAACCTAATTTTTAATTCTTGGCATGTCCTCTATAGGGCTCCTTAAATATGGCTGCATGTTTGAGGCTGCCAGTCTTTTCTCAACTTTGTAGCAAAGGCTATATCACTTATGGAAAAGACAACATCATAGGCCAAGTCATTCCAGTCAATGATAGTGCGTGGGAAGAAAGACCCTGCCAGCACGTTTTTGTTGCACTGGTAGCGCTTGATCTTTCTGGCATGATCATGCCTACCCACAAAATCCGGGGCGGCACAAAAAACAGAGTGATCCAGAAGATTGCAGCCGTTGAAAATATGGAAAATGACTTGTAAGCGGTGTATTTTCCTTCTGTTGGCTGAAGATTGCAATTTCAATTTATTGCACAAAGCCGTGACACAGGTATCTCTTTGATAGGCACCATACACCATCCCAGCGGCCCTACGCGTCACCCGTTCCACACAGTCCGACAGATTTTTCGTTTAGAGATCCCACATAGCACTACAAAAATCCAACTTTGGCCTTGTTACCGTATTAAAAACGACCTCTCGAACTTTAGGACTTGCGTCTTTCAAGATTCTGTGAAAAAATCTAATTTCACTGTTTGCTTTGGCGCAAATGTGGTCAACATGGTCAGCCCAAGACAACTTCTTGTTAATTTTATTTCCGAGACAAGTCATATTGTCAACCATCTCCAAAGCAACACCCTTTAGGGAGTAAACAGGATTTGGGGCATTCCTTTTATGTGAAATGTGAATTGTTTTAGTCTTCACTGGATTTTAGTTCATTTTCCTAGTATCACACCATTTGCCTACTCTGTCCAAGTCTTGCTGGAGGACAATATTATCCAACTCCACCTTAATGATCCGATAGATGTGTATCTGCCGAGACAACCACATCCATCAAGTCATTAATGTAAAGTAAGAAATAGCCAGTATGACTCCACTGCGCACTTTTGCAGAGCGAAACCCTGCCATACCACATCGCTGGTATCTTTCAGAGAGGAAGCAGAGAGCCACATAAGAACCGCACCCGAAAAACCAGCTTCACCAAGGACGCCCAGAAGCGTACCATGCGGCAAGGAGTCAAATGCCTTGGCAAGGTCAAAGTAGGCTGCATCAGTTTGAAGTTTGTTGTCGATCGACTCGGTAATTTTATCGAGGAAGTGGATAAGGTTGTACGTTGTTGACCCGCTGGGGAGACTGCCGTACTGGTTTTGATGAGTGATGTTGTTTTCGACTGAAGTTTAAAACTGAACATCCTTCAAGGGTAAGCGGAGAGGGATTCTGACACTTCCTGCATGGGGTCATGACATTGAACGAGTGGAGAAATATTGGTAAAATTATTTCAAAATACAAATTAATACACTTCAAAAGTAAACATAATGTACAAAACATAAATTAATAACAGAATAAAAAAAAAAAAAATTAAAAATATATAAAAATGAAGACAACCCATAAATATCAATAAGATCAACAACAAAAAATCCAATCATACAACAGAAAAAAAACACAAACAAGAATAAAAAAATTGCACGTTGAAACAGGGAAAAAAAACAAAAAATAAAACATGAATACAAAAACCACAACGGCAGATCGGTCAGCTTCAACGCACACAGCAGAAAACCAGATCACAGCCTGCTGATGTATTCATCGAGGGATGCCGTGGCAGGAATGGTGTTAAGAATCGACACGGCATTCCCTCACTGAACAGCAACACTGATCCTTTGGATCAAGTAGGCTGTGGCCCGTTTCTCCCCGCTAGCGTTGGTTATCAAGCGGCCAATAGCGTTAATCAAGGAGAGACCCTGGCACCCAAAGGACCCTAGCGTCTCAATGGCAACAGGGCAAAACACATAACGGTTGCACAGGTACTCGTACTCTGCCCTATTCCTAGCTTCAGCAGCAGAAGCGGCACTCAATGCCTCGGCAGAAGTAGCATTTAAGTAGGAAGGGGCCAAACAGTCCGTACAAGTGAAGTCCCAGACAAGCTGACGTCCACCAGCCCACGGAATCAAGGAGGTGCCATCTGGACACTTGCCATTTTCACAGTCCAGACCCAAAGGTTCAAGCTGAGATGGTATCCCAGCAGCGACAAGGGCCCGCTTGATAAGATCGTTGACGGAAGAATGGCGGGACCAACGCCCTGCACTCCTCTTGCAGCTGAGGCCGTGCGTGCCAGACGCATCGACTAGAGCTCCACAAGGACATACGTGTGGTTCGCAGATCAGGCAACCCAAACGTAAGGCGATGGCGATGCGGAAGGCCCCATCGTCTAGATGTGTTCCGAGCTGTGGTAATGGGAGGGCATTAAGCCAGGCGCCGGATTCCTTGGTGGAGACCCCTAAATAACGAGCCTTGTCGGAGAGAGTAGCAGCTCGCTCATGGAGAACCCGGGTCAACACTTCCACACCTGGTTTTTCCCACTCACGCTGGGAAGTCCGGGCATTACCAATGGGGGGTGGTGACTGGCTGGATTGCGACCACAGAGTAATGCCCTCGGAGAGAAGCGGCTCTGGACCATCCCTGCAGCATAAGGGAAGGATTTCCTCTACCAGCCTGGTGGTGCTGCAGGAGTATCCCAGGAAAGTAGGCAGCGAAAGATTCGAAGCATGGCGAATCCCTAAACCGCCCTTGGAGACAGGCAAAGAACACTGGTCCCAGGCAGCAGTAGAGAGCTGCGTGTTGGTGACAGACTCCAAAGCTGCCTGGAGAGAATTGTCAAATCTGCGAAGACCATCCGGGCATTTCCAAGTAGGAGAACAGCGCAAAAGAGAAGAAAGCTTTGGGATGGCCTGAGTGTTCTTGAGTGTTCTTGTTCCTGAGTGTTCTGGGACGCCAGCAGCGAAGCACTGGAACCTACTGATGATGGAAGTTTCCTCTTCAATGGAAGATTCCAGGACGATCAACTCGCACTTGGAAGGGTTAACCTCCATCTCAAGCTTCTGAGAACCCTCGATGAGTAACTTGAAGTCCTGAAGAACAGCAGAAGGTGGGCCCGCAATGGTGGCATCATCAAGTAACCACACATTAAGGTCGGCAGACATGACTAAAGCAATCGGATGCACAGCTAACCAGAAGAGAGCAGGGCCAAGGGGATCACCTTGTTGGATACCACTCTGAAAAGAAATAAAGTGATCCTTTAAGCCAGAAGGGAAGGCTGTCTGTAGCACTGGAAAAGAAAAGGGTACAAATCAGGAAAGCTCTCTTTAACGGAAGATAGCATATGGTCCCGCCGCACAGAATTGAAAGCATTCCTGAAATCCACTTTAAGAATCACCCTGGAGGTGCCGTGCGTGTGGTGAACATAACGTCGTGTAGCATGAACAGCGGCCTCGGCCCCGCCAGGGGTGCCAAACCCCAGTTGCACAGGGCGAAGAGTAGCACCGAACCTAGTGGAAATGAACCGAACCTCATGGCAAGAGATAAGATACACCTTACCAGGAGGGGAAAGGACATCCTGCAGCTTGAGTTGACCAGCCTCCATACTTCTGCGGAAAACTAGTTCATCTAACTGGGGATATCCCCAACTCCCTCCCACGCCAAGCAACATTGAACAATTCTACGATTTGTGACCTGTCATGTGTATTATTGAATGCACGTAGTATTGTTCACAACCTTGGTTGTTTTAGAGAACTTGTATCTTCAGAGTGCTTTGATTTTATATTTGTTGTTGAGTCTTGGTTGCATCAGGGAATTACTGATGCAATGCTGACAGCTGTGGGTTCGTACTCTGTTCTTAGGCGGGATAGGGGCAGCCGCGGAGGGGGGCCTTCTTATTTTGCACAAAAGCATTTACCATGTTGCGATGGTGGATGTTGCCACATTGGTTGAGGGAATGGTTATTGCACTACCCGAGTACAAGATTTCCTTTATACTTTGCTACTTACCTGATAGCCGTGATGACTTAGTAATCCATAACATTTGTGAGTTTATCAGTAATTCCATGAATCGAGGGCATTCCAATATTATTTTGGGCGACTTTCGACTGCTGATTGGAATCGCTATTGTGCTAGTGATTGCCATCACAGTTTATTCTTAGAACGCTTGGCACCGCTTGGGCTACGCCAGCTTGTTGATCAGCCGACCCGCGGAACTAATATCTTAGATCTTGTGTTCTCACATGATGAACGTCTGATCTACGAGGTAACGGTTGGTAACCACTTTGGGAATAGCAACCATTGTGTTGTTTATTTTCGTGTAAATTTGACTCTTCATGGGGGAAGAGTAGTTGGTAACTCGAAGGTAGCTAAAGAGCCCAATAGGATAAATTTTGACCAATTACGGACATCCCTTACCCACGTGAATTGGGATGATTTGATTTTTAACATACACCGGGATGTCGAACAGGCATGGGAGTGTTTTCAGAACATACTGGCTGAACACGTACATCAATGTCGTACCATCTCTTATAAGCGCTCGAAGGGTCCATTCTGCTTCCCTCGTTACATAACCAAACAGTGTGCCCTGAAGCGTAAACTGTGGAAGCGTTATAAAAGCAACCCTTCCCCGTCACTATTACTAGCTTATAACAAAGCACGCATTCTTTACTCTCAGCAGGTTGAATCTTGGCATACGGCTAGGGAGATCGCAACAATACATGAGGGAAATTATTCTGCTTTAATTAGATTGTACCGTCAGAAAACTGCAACCTCGCGTGCTTTACCACCCTTCAAAATGGACAGCTCGTTTATTACAGCTAGCAAGGAAAAGGCTGAGGTGCTTAGTAAAATATTCAGTGCAAATAATGTTTTTGATGATGAGAACAATGCTTTAAGCTCTCCTTTACCATTTAATCGGCATCCATTCGAACTCTGTACACATGTGGCTTTCTCTGTGGATACTATTATTCGTGCTATCAAAAACCTCAGACCTAGTCATTCTTGTGGCCCTGATGAGTTTTCCGCATTTCTTTTTAAGGAAATCGCTTTCCAAATAAGCTATCCTTTGTCCAGAATTTTTACACTGTCCTTCGAACAGGAGTGCATTCCATCAATCTGGAGTTTAGCAACTGTTATACCAGTATTCAAGAAGGGATCTTCTTCTGATCCTCATAACTATAGGCCAATTGCCTTGACGTGTGTTGCTTGTAAAATTATGGAATCAGTTATAAGGGATAATATTTTGAATTTCCTTGAGCGTCACTCCATTATTCATCACGACCAGTTTGGATTTGTTCCAAACCGATCTGCCACCCATCAACTGCTATTGGTGCTAGACCAATGGACATCTGCCCTAGATATTGGTGTCCCATCTGATACTATTTATTTTGACTTTAAAAAGGCATTTGAGTCAGTTATACATCGGAAGCTTTTATTTAAACTTCAGGAATATGGTATTCATGGCAACCTTTGGGGTTGGCTAGCTGCTTTTCTGCGCAACCGAAGGCAGCAGGTTGCTATAGGGGGGACTCTTTCTTCTAAGGTTCCTGTTCCTAGTGGGGTCCCACAGGGTTCAGTACTGGGACCTCTTCTCTTCGTGATTTACTTGAATGATCTAACATTTACTAATGATAACACTTTTGGTTATAAATTTGCTGACGATTTAAAGATTGGGACAGCTAATGTTGACCAAACCTTTACTTCTGATCTTGATAAGGAAATACAAAATGTGGTTGACTGGTCGCATTTATGGCAATTGCCTCTCTCCTCACATAAGTGCATCGCTTTCCATGTCGGCGTTAATAACCCTAGCCATGTGTTCAGCTTGGAAAATGAAACTTTACCATCAGTGTACGAAGTTCGAGATTTGGGAATTTGGTTTACCCATACACTTAAGCCTTCTGTGCATTGCCAGAAAATCAGTGCCTCTGCATTTCGACGTTTAGCAATTGTCAATCGATGTTTTACTTCCGGTAGTATTGCAACAAAATTTGGGCATTTAAAGTTTTTGTTCGCCCTTTTCTCGAGTATGCAACCCCAGTGTGGTCCCCTTTCCTCTTGAAGGATATAGACTTAATTGAGTCGGTTCAGCGCCGGTTTACAAAAGGATTACCGGGCCTACGTGATATCAAATATGCAGACCGCCTTAATATGACGGGATTAGAATTACTTGAACTTCGAAGAATTAAGTTCGATCTCGTCCTAACGTACAGGATTTTGCGTGGTCTTATCTCTGTGGACCTTCCCTTTTTTGATAGGGCACCAGTGCAATACACCAGGGGACATCCTTGGAAACTGTGTGTACAGAGTTCACGTCTTGATTGCCGGCGTAATTTTTTCTCGGTTAGAGTCGTCCCAATTTGGAATGCCCTACAAGCTGAAACTGTTAACATAGATAATGTATCTGGCTTTCACAGAATGCTAGATAAGAACCCCCTTCATAAATTTCTTAAGCGCCCTATTTGACTCTAATCAAGATTATCTTCTATCTTAGGTCCGGCATTAGTGTTTCACCAACCTTCCGGTTCCTTCCCACGATTCATGTGTGGTAAACTCATATTATTATTATTATTATTATTAAATGAGGGTGGAGGCCAACTTGGACACTAAGCGGCGGAAGGTGTTGCCAATGGCAATGGGGCGGATTCCACCGGCCTTTTTCCTCTGCGCGATAAGATAGGCCCCATACAAAACAGGACAAATAGACTAAGGGACCTGGCCAGACAGCATCAAGTGACACAGCTTCACGAGGGAATTTAAGAGTAGAATTATGCTGGAGACTCCTTTATGATGCCCTTGGTAGTTGCATCCTCGTATATGAAGTCGGCTGGGCACAGCTGGTACCGATCGCGTCCCTTGGAGCTTCTATTTCAACTGACAATGGCTGAAATGCATTCGATGTATCTCATCTGGCCTTAAACAGATAAAATTAGTAGGGGAAGTAAGGCCGGCGAGATAGAAACTTTTATCTCAGTCGGCTATGTTTGAAGCGCCGATTCTCTATCTCTATGCGCCGATTCCTTGTGTTGTGCTGTGCGTGTGATCGTTCTTTGTTGTGGTCGCATTTTCGTTGCGATTCCAAATAACTACCTGGAACAAATAAATGTAATCAAACATTCGTAGACACATCACTGAAGTCGTCCATTGTCACGTGGGCCAGAACGAGGGTTTGTCAACAGAAGGTGAGTGTATGTGACGTGGTACTTTTTTAATGACACTTTTCAATATGCTATGATCATGTTTTGGTATTGCTGGCCAAAACATTAAAAAAAGGAAAATGTCTGATTACGTATATTCTGACCTAACATTTTATAGAAATTAGTAACGTTACTATTCGTTCTGAAAAGAAAATCTCACTTTACTGTTGATTTATTGGCTTCGCAATCCATCGCCACATTGTCTCGACTTGGCCTACTCCATGCTGAAAGCTTCTAGATATCGCATGTTAGGGTGCGTTTAAGCAACGTCTCGCCTTTGCATTTTCGCAGTTGATTTTAATCGCGATGGCAAAGGTGTCGTTCCCATGGTAACAAAGCTAGCTTACCTGGTTTAGCTAAATCCGACAAAGTTTGAGTAGCCTAAATGCTTGAAATCTTATAATTCGTGATAGTAAGAAAGAATTCCTCCTAACGAAAAAAAATTTCCAATCGCTTCTAAACTCAGTTATTGACTGTTTTGTTACGAGTTGGCAGAGCTAACTCCGCCACCATGTTGGAATTTCAGATGATTTCTAGCTTATAGCTGCGAGAATGCAAAGACGAGTCGTTGCATAAACACGCCCGCCGGGCCCACGCAACGGGGGTGTCAGGTGGACCCGCTGTACCCAGGCCCGGCCGCTCAATGGGCCCACACGGCCTAAACATCCCCCCCCCCTTTCCCCCACGCAATTGTAAGTTTTGATGACTATGAGTAATGTACTCGATTAGTGCGTATTGTGATTTTTTCATACTCCCAACACCAACTTCAATCCAACGGCAACGAGCACAGAGCAGTAGCTCTGTAGTGCAAGCCTTTCAGCTTGTTAGGCAGCGGAGCCTTCAAACGCAAGCAGCCCGGATTAATAAATGAATCAACCCGTTAAGCACAATTGTGGCCAACAAATATTACAACGTAGTGTATTATTTTTACGATTTCAGACGGGGGAGGAGCCCGCTGTTGTAATTAGTCCCAGGCCCTTAACTCTGATGTGGGGGCCCTGCGCCCCCGTACATGTTCCAAGCGTATGCGAGGCCCTAGTGGTAATTGCAGCTACTAAGCGTGTTCCAATGCTTTGTATGAAAAGCAGCATGGAGGCAAACCATTATCAGAGGTATTAGCCGCCAGAGGCCCCCCCCCGGTACGCGTGGGAGGTAATTGCAATATCTAGTTAACTTTCTAATCGATGCTGAAAGCAATGATACTACTACAGTACTCCCGTGTCACGGTTGTAATCATACACCTTTCATCTTTCATACCTTGATTTTCCGAAAGCAGTTTGAAGATAAAGGGAAAGATCAAGTGAGGTGCTGTAGATTGCGGCACTCGTTCAGTTAAGGTCAATAAAAAAAAACTGTTTTTTGATTATTTTTCAAAAAAGTCAGCAAATTAGGGTAAATCAAGGTTGCTGTTCACGAAAAGTATGGTTATTTTTTCCCAAACTAGGCGCCTCGCTGGTGCTGCCGCGTTCGCTGCGGCTAAACACGTACTACATCAGAAACTGCTAACCGAGAATTTGTCCATCTAAACCGAAGAAGCGCCCTGGGAGGTTTTTACGGCGTGCGAGGTGTTACAACTTACAAACCCCCCCCCTCCCCCCCAATGTTTGTCCAGTTGGCAAATCAGTTTGCAAAATGACATAATTTTTGGTCAGTCGGCAAATCTGGCAGAAAAATAATTACATAAAATAAATAAATAAATAAATGGATTCAACCACTAGAGTGGTTGGGAGTTAGAAGGGCTTGGGGCCACTTATACTAGTCCCTGTCAATGTTAAAAAAATATTAAGAGGAGAACTCCGGCCTTTTTAAAAAAACCCGTAGACAAATCTTGCCCAAAAAGTGCTTAAAACGGTCAACTGAGCCCGCCTGAACAGCTTCATCAGGAAGAGCGTTCCAAGCTCTTATCACCCTCACACTGAAAAAATTTTTTCGGCAATCTAGCCTAGCCGACTGAACGGCCAATTTCAGTGAGTGGCCGCGAGTGGCAGAATAAAGGCAAGGATCGAAGAAGGGTAGATCGATTGTTAAAAAGCCATGGACGATTTTAAAAGTAAGAATCAAGTCGGCACGTAGCCTGCGCAGTTCCAAAGTCTCGAGTCCAACGCGAGACAACCTAGTGACGTAGGGCAAATTCCGCATGCCAGGTAATTTCTTAGTAAATTTGCGCTGAACTGATTCCAGTTTGTCGATGTCTCCCAACAACGTTGGTGACCACACCGGGGATGCATGCACGAAAACCTTGAAGGCCCAAACCTTAATTTTTGTATTACCAGAAGTGAAACAGCGATCAACAATAGCGAGTCTCTGAAATGCCCTGGACGCAATCCGAGTACAGTGTAAAGAAGGTTTCAAGTTTGAGGTCAAACAGACCCCCAGATCGTTGATTTCTGAGACAGAAGGCAATGGTTGATCCTTTAAGTGATATTCAAAGGGGCAAGTTTTGCGGCCGACACTGAACGTCTGGCATTTATGTATTGAGAGTGGGAGCTGCCAATCCATACTCCACCTTGAAACGTAATTGATCGAATCACTTAGTGAGCCGGTATCACTCTCCTGGTCAACAATGTGCGCAGTCAGTTTTAGGTCGTCTGCGAATTTGAATTGGTGTGACGTCAAAGAAGTGAGTACTAAATCGTTTAAATAGATTACGAAAAGAAGAGGTCCCAGCACGGAGCCCTGTGGCACCCCGCTCACCAAGGGTAAGGAGTGGGAGTAGGAGCTACCAATAATCACTCTCTGAGAGCGATTACTAATAAAGGCCAAAATCCAGCCCAGTAGGCTTCCAGTAACCCCATGGCGTTCAAGCTTACAAAGCAATTTCACATGGACCACAGACTCGAATGCCTTACAAAAATCGAAATAAATGACGTCCGTGGGCACTCCAGCATCCAGAGCACTTGTCCATTGATCTAGGCACGCTAGGAGTTGATAGGTAGACGATCTACCTGGCAAGAAACCGAACTGATCGTCTCGGATTAAGTTATTATCAAGAAGATATTTCAACAGGACAGACTTGACAATAGCTTCCATAACTTTACAGGGAACCACCGTCAATGCTATTGGTCGATAGTTGCGAGCGTCGGCTGCATCGCCCTTTTTAAATATAGGGGTAACATTGGCTGTACGTCAAACTGATGGAAGCTTTTTAGACTTGAAGGAGAGATCAAAGATGAAAGAAAGAGGCAAAGAGATCACATCACCAATTTGTTTATAGAAGAAGGCAGAGTAGCCTTCAGGGCCAATGGCGTGGCTGGGTTTTAAACCCCGTATAGTGCTCCTAACCAGCGTTGCTGGAAATGATACATGATTACAACAGGCTTCTGGGAGTGTGGGCAAAAAGTTGTCTGAATGGATGATTCCGTTATCAATGATGGAATTAGAAACAAAAATATTATTGAATAACTCGGCCTTGGACGAGTCGTCAGTAATGAAACTAGTGTTTGATTTAAGAGGTGGAAGTGTGCGAGATGTTCTGGTATTTTTTCGATATAGTCGAAATAACGCGGCAAGATTGCCTTCTTGTAATGCTTGCACCTCTCGAGTAGAGTGCCATTGCTCCACAAGATCGAAATATTCTCGGCGACAGATGTCATAACAATGCTTATTTTCTGCGGTGGTGGCACTCTTATAGCGATGCCATAATTTGAGTTTTTTATTACTAACTTTTGCGATATGCCTAGGTAGAGAATTACGTAAAAGTTTTTGACGTTTAGGACTAGTCCTAGAGCGGCCCACTGCAGTGTCAATAACTTGAATAAACCGGCTCCAGGCTACCTCGACCGAATGACAATCGGCGAACAGCTCCGAATCCCAGTCAGTGTCCTGTAAATAGTCCCGAAGGAGACTGAAATCAATTTTGCCAATACGAGTTTTTGCAGACCCACCGTAAACGAAAGGGTCGCAATTAACCATGAACGAGACCATGTTATGGTCGCTAGTGCCAAGATGTTCGCCAACCTCGACATTATAGATTAGTCTGTCATCAACTGAAAAAATCAAGTCCAGGATTTTGTTCCCCCGTGTAGGCTCCGTGACAAACTGGCACAGACCCAGTGGGAGGACCAGGTCCAGAAAGGATTGGTGAGATCGGCAAGTAGCCGTCAGGTGCGCCCAGTCGACCGTAGAAAGATTGAAGTCCCCCAAAACAACAGTACTATACAGAGAAGAAACATTATTTACAATAAATGTACCCAGGGATGCCACTTGCACACCACAAAAACTGTCTGGCAAATATCCGATAATAAATTTAAGTTTGAGTTTCGGCAAAACAATAGCCAAACCTTCAGCATCCACTGCTGTGCAGGTGCACACAATGTCCAAGCTGTTCCTGCTAATGATGGCTACCCCCCCCCCCCACCCCTCGTAGCACGGTCCAAGCGTAGAATTTCATAACCATGGCTATCCAGCACCATGGCATCAGTCACAGTACTGTTGAGCCAAGTTTCAACTACAAAAACAAGATCAAAGTGGCCAGACGCAAGGACTGCCTTCAAGGATGCAAGGTTTTTAACAACACTTCTAGCATTAATCAGAATGCAGGTTAGACCTGATGTAGCCGCCTTTTTTGAAGCATGGTGATGGTTTTCGGCGGTTACGGATTGAGATTGATTTCCGCATATGGTGGGAAGGCAGTTCCCAGTTACAGTTGCTGGTTTACCCGAACAGAGTGAATGCGAGTAAGTTCACTGATTAAGGTGTCTTTGCCTCTTTTAGTTAGGTGCAAGCCATCTCTGGCCATCAAAGTTGGGTCCTGGCACAAATCCCTGTCTATGGACACATAATTATAATTAAATTCAACACACAGTTGCTTCAAAAGCATGTTTATGGCCACAACAGAGCGATCATCCACTCTCAACTTACCGAGCCTTGGGAATAACCCCACAAAGGTTATGCGAGCCATTGGTCGATTTTCTTTGACGTATGCTGCTGCTGCTGCGAGTTGTTGGACAATAAATGTGGGGGTATCGGATGGAAGATTATTTGACCCGGCACACAAAATAAAGGCCGAGTTATGCTCGGACGTTTTAAGGACCTCAGGCAGGTGATCTAAAATTTGTTCAGCTTTGATCCCAGGCCAGCACCAAGTAACTGCACGTGGGTGTGAACTTCCCCTCAGTGCACGAGTATGAGAGTCACCAAGTATAATTGACTGATGATTCCAAGTGTACGGTTCCCTAGCGTCTTTACGTATCCAACACTGTTGGTTAGAATTGCTGTCATCCGTCTCTTGATGGGAGCGCTGTTCGTTTTTTTTGCTGCACAGGTCTGAAACCTTTTCGTGGAGGTGTTGAACACAACCAGTAGTGCTCTGTTTAGTTCCGGCGGACGTGGAGGCACGGGTAATGACATCATCAGCCGGAGGTTTCCTTGCACGTTTCCGGCGGCGAACTGTAATATTTGTCGGCAAGTTGTTGTTCTTCAAAGCAAGTAGGTTAAGTCCAAGTTCAGGCTGCGGCTCACCAGAATTATGCACAGCGTTGGTACTTTGTATATTTGAGGCCGTGACAGTGTCATTTTTTAATGGGTTGTTGTCAAGATGTGACGACGGCAGTTGGACTGGGCCACAAGTAGGATTTGACAGTAATGTTGTGACTTGGAGACTGGCGGAATCACAATTTTTAACTTTGCTATCTGCAGATATAGTTTCCACGTCGAGCTTTTTGTCAAGGAATGTCAGTAATAATTTCGACTGCTTCAGTATCTCATGTTCGAGTTTTGTCTCCAAAGTTGCAGAGTTTACCTGTAAAAGTTTATGTAGCTCATCAATTGTTTTAATCACAAGACGCTCAAAATACGTCAAATCGTCGTTGCAAGTGCTGCTAGAAGAATTTCCTGGTTTACTGTCGTCACTAACATTCTCCTGGGCGTTGTTGTTTTCAAGTCTTGTATGAAGAGTAACGATATCACCCTTTAATTTCGTCAGGCTGTCGTTTAAGTTCAGCTGCATTTTATCGAGTTTAGCAGATAATGCATCAATATTAATTTCATTTTCTAACCTCATTATATCGGATGTGGTGTTTAAACGCTCTATAACCTTGTCAAGGGGTGCAGTATTTTCATGAGGTTGCCTAGGCGTACTTGCAACAATGTCTGTGACAGTGGCAGTCCCACATAGCAAACTGTTTTCCGGATTAAAAAATGCGGCATCATGTGATGAATCTAAGACCCCATCTTGTTTTGTGTAGTTTAGATTTTTCTTTAAAATAATATTGGCTGGTTTGTAAAGGATTATACTCATACATTTTCGACAAATGCACGAGCCGACTTCATCACTTGGGTTTAAAAATAACTGTTTTACAGTACGGACATCGTGTGTGGACT
>JAHWFP010088281.1:4729-19733 GCA_023313725.1 Lithobius niger | reverse complement strand
AAAAAAAGCCTATGTAGATTCTTCCCTCGCTACCCCTCCACGTCCTTATCAATAACGCACGTTCGCCTACATTCCACCCATCCCTCTTCCAACGTGACTCACTTCTCGCATGGCATCCTGGGAGCTCACGCGTACGTGATTTATAAACGAAGCAGCGTGGAGCAGCGACTCCTCTAGCGTGGTGACGTCGCTAGAGAAGTATTTTAATTGCAGTAGCATTCAGCCATATGGCATCGAATCTTGCTGTTGTAGAGGTGTGAAGTTGTGAAAAGGGGTAGTTGGATCGAAGTAACGGCCCGCATTAGCAAGCTCACGCGTACAAGGTTTAGTGCGCGTTTACGCAACGAGTCGCCTTTGCAATCTCGCAGCTGGTCTTTAATCGCGATGGCAAATGTGACGATGCCATGGTAACAACGCTACTTGGATTAGGCTTAACCCGACATAATTCGAGTATATGCTTGCATATAATAATCCGTGACAATAAGATAAAGAATTCCTCCTGCAGAAACGATTTTCCCAGCCGCTTCTGAACTCACATATTGACTGTTTTCGTTGTGAACCAGCGGAGCTACAACCGCCCGCCATGTTGGAATTTCAGATGATTTCGAACTTCTAGCTGAGAGAAGGCAAAGGCGAGTCGTTCCGTAAATGCGCCCTTATAAACGAAACTGTGTGGAGCGGCGATTTCACTAGCGTGGTGACGTCACTTATACACGTCAATTTATACACGCACACTTACTCTCGCTTTGTATTCCTACATTTGCACAAGGCCATTTGGGAGAGAAGCAGCACGTTAAAGCTCCTGACCCCAATCCAGTTGATTTAACACCACCAAAATCTTATTTTACCAGAGCAGTGCCAAGGGCGCATTTACGGAACTACACGTCTTTGCATTCTCGCAGCTGGAATTTAATCGCGATGGCAAAGGTGGCGTTGCCACGGTAACAACGCTACCTACATTAACTTAATCCTCCATCGTATGAGTAAATGTTTGCAGCGTTATAATCCGTGACAATAAGATAAAGAATTCCTCCTGAAGAAACGATCTTCCCATTCGCTTCTGAAATTACATTATTGACTGTTTTCGTTGAGGGTCGACAGAGCTAAAACCGCCACCATGTTGGAATTTCAGTTGATTTCTCTCTTGTAGCTGCGAGAAAGCAAAGGCGAGTCTTTGCATAAATGCGCCCTAACATGCTCTAACTTCCTGGTGTGTAAGAGAACTGCAGGCGTAGAGTCGGGACGCAAGACATACAATTTTTTCACTAGTCAGCCCTGGTTCGAGAAACAAAATGCCTTCCTGGAAAAGACTTGACCTGACAACCCTTGTTGATAGGCGTTTAAGAGGTGACCTTATCAAGACCCGTCAAATTCTGTCTGGCGAAGTGATTTTGCCCATCGACCAGTTTTTTCAACGCTCGACTGTCATACCAAGGTAACCTGGATGTAAAGGCTTAACGTTAGAAATTCGACGCGTCGTCCAGTTAGCCACCGATTCTGCCACCAGTCGCGCTACTTACACCCCAAAGATGAACTGTTCAAGCATGCGAACTGTACTGTGAAAGGTACGTGTGACACGCGATAGGCGGATTTTAAACTTAAAACACTGCACTGACACCAAATTATTAAAATTTAACAACAATGGCTTCATTTTTTTTTCACCTCTTTTTTCACTCGACGACAAAACAAACGTTTAATTTCATGAATTTCAAGCAGAAGAGCAACCAAGGAACGTGTGTATTGTACTGTATGATACGCTACGGCTTTTTCTATTCTCATTAAAAATCTGTTAAACGATCCTTTGACGTAGCAGTAAATCGTCCGAAGACTTCAAGAATAGTCACCATTACCGTAAAATAATGTTCGTTTACCGCTGCAACACCGGTAAATCTAATAATGAGAAGATATCACGTTTTTGTGCATCTCGCATACTCTAATCAATGCTACGATTGAGGTTTTTCGTTCTTCGTGCTACAATCAGTTTAGCGCAACGCTTGGACGACGCGTCTAGCATGCTACGTGAAACCGAGCGTTAAGTCTTTTAAATATAGGTAGTCTTGGTCATACAAACCAGAGGACACAGCATGAAATTGACGAAACCACGAATGTTGGACTGTCTTGTTTTACTGTGAGAGCCATTAATTCTTGGAACT
The DNA here is from genome assembly GCA_023313725.1 of Lithobius niger. Taxonomy (NCBI): domain Eukaryota; kingdom Metazoa; phylum Arthropoda; class Chilopoda; order Lithobiomorpha; family Lithobiidae; genus Lithobius; species Lithobius niger. The sequence goes on along the minus strand of JAHWFP010088281.1, from coordinate 17,580 downwards.
CACTCCCAGAAAGTGTTGTGACAGCACCTTCAACCAGCAGTTGGAAAAGACAATACGACCTGACTCATTGTTAAAGTGTTTTTGTTGCATGTTTTGTTGTGAACCGGTTAGATATGCTTGCTTTCTTCCGGCATGAATTTAATTTAATCTAATTTTAAGTTTGCTTAAATGCTTGTTCTTGCTAATTGACGTATATGCTTGGACTATACACAGCACAAGGGATATTTTTCACACATATTTATCAGGTCAAAAGTTACACAGCGTAGTTTTTAACGTAAGTTTTCCGCAAAAACGGACACAACTTCGGCAAGTGACTGCATGGGATCAGGGTTCGATAAGAACGGTGAAACATGGGGTGGAACTGTGTTAGAAACGGACCCTTCATGCCGTTCCAGGCAGCAGGCCTACGAATGCATGAAAAAAAAACGATTTCGTATTTGGTACCGTACCGGTAATAAAATGTGGTGTGTGCTGTGGGAAAAAAAACCATACTGGATAACGGATAACAGAAGTATAGGGTCTGATATCGTCAACTGGACGCGCACATGAGTGTTGCCATCTGTTGAGGCAGTGATTAGACACCACAATTTTGGCAGCCTGGTGTTCCCCCTCCTCCCGGCCCCGGCTACCAAATTGTTTTTATGAAACTGGATTTCTAACCGTCAGTGTTAAAAAAAATTGCTGTGGTCAAGCCAAGCCTAACTGTCTATTATTCTCCGTTCTGACCATCAGCAATCTCAAAATACAAATGCAGTTGTTCGTCCGTACGACGCACCAGTGAATCAGCACCCCCCCGGGGGGGGGGAGGTAGGGGGGGCGCAGGGCAGGAGCGCACGGGAGCGGCGCTCCTTTACCTTTTTTTTAAGGCGGAGCGGCGCTCCGGCACTTATTCTCGACAAGAGCAGGCTCATCGAGTATTTTTCTTAATTTACTTATTTTCTGACTCGATGCAGTGTCTATTGTGTTTGCGAGCTGGCATCACCAATTGTCGATTTATACTCTGGCAGTTACTCTACTATTTTGTTTACTATTTTGTCTACATAATCTACAATTTTTTCCGTACCCCAAGGAAAACACCGCGTTTTTAGTGTTAATATATAGGTTTGACAGAATGTAGTAAAACTGGAAAACAGGGAAACCCACAATCAGTCTAACTGAACCAAGCACCTTTCAGACTATTTCTTTCCGACTTGAAGCCGTGCAAGGCAAACGCGTGCGTGTGCTGTTTGGGAGCTGTAACCAACCCCCAACCCCCTGCCCATATCCTCACCATAGCTCCGCCACTATTTTGTTTGCCACTACACCACTGACTAGCAGCTGCAGTAAGAAATCCCCCCGCTCCCACTTGCACCAAAGTCAAAACGTGTTTAGAAACGTGCCCCTTTCAGGTAACACGCAAAGTACATCCTTTGTTATTTACAGTCTATATGCTTTACTTCTTTGTTGAAAATTGTTAAAAAGCGTGTGCTCTGCTCATCGACAATGCAGCGGATGGTTGCCATGATAACAGAACTGTGCAGCAAAGCTGATGAACGAACAAGTGACGCTGTTCTTATTTGCCATATAATATTTCTTCCTTTTTACTATTAATTAAGCATTTCATGGGATAAAGGATAGCTGAAGTTCTAGCCTATTGTTTTTACTCAAATTTCTTTCTCATTGAATTTTTTAATCTGTTATAATTTGGTCGTTATTCATTCTCAAACGCCGAACTTTTTCAACACATTCACATTGTAAATCACCAGCATTTCGCGCCTACATTAACTAGTAGCGCCATCTAAAAACTGCCTTGGCGTAAGTAAGTTTTCTGAAGTGTGAACAATGGACCGAAGGTAATAGGCTCGATGGACCATGGTAAGATATTCATCCCCAATGCCTAAATTGTAAGGTATTTTTCGGGTAAAACATTTACGTTGTGGCGAAAAAACTTTTTCGGGGTAGCATTACTTATTATTAACATGCGAGATAGAATGTTAAGTTAGCTTGTAGATCTTATCGCTATGAACATACACGTAAAAACAGAAAGGTCAACAAGGAGCATCCGGGCAAATTACAAATTGATACCGTAAAATTTCTTTTACAGATTTTCCAACCAACAGCCCGAATAGAAGAAGATCAGCTAATGGCGTCTTATCGACCTTTTTATTCGCCTGTATCGGTTTTGTGTCTATTTTGCTTATTTTAGCGTTTGTTAAATTGACGATGCGTAGTAATCGCACGATCCGAACAACTTTAGAACCTGAAGCTCGCATGTCTATGGTAAGTGAATTCCACATCTTATAACTTAAAGGGATACCCGGCCTGCCTTATAGCATTCCGCCTGCCTTATAACAGCCACGCGCAAATCGTCATCCACGCATTTACCGGCGCCAAGGTCGGCTGGAGTGGTAGCTGCGTTAAAGATTGTGTCGTCACAAACCGGAATGATTCTCGTATTTTAACATCACAATTTATAATTTTCTATGGATAGTGTCTAAAATTTTGCTTCGGCGATGTATTGGCATAATTAATTTTAATTTTTATCGCATTAGTCTTTTAGATTTTTGATTATCATGGTAATTATTAGCAAATTAGCACATGGACACACAGATGAAACGTCATGGTTATTGAAAGGGACGAACGTAAATAAAGTTCCCCTATATTCAACAGAAAATATCCTATAGACGCCACATTTTAAAACGGATTTTTAGCTAGGGATTGACTAAAGGTAAGTAAATAAAACTTTGGGGCCGACTTGTTGTGGAGGATCGGAAAAAATGGCGCTGGGAGGAACATCCCTTTAACGAAGAAATTACAGGATCGAACGTTAAATGGCGCTAAGAAATGTTACTTATACACAGATGCAAACCTATTCCTTTGTCTTTAGAACTTCAAACTGTCTTGAGCGGCAAACTAAACCATCGCAACACTACTGATACAACCAAAAAAGAATATAGCCCTGGGTAGCGCTTAATGTGCACACGTACACACTTAAAAGATCATTTTTCCTATTGCCACTAGAGAAACACTTGTTGCCTACCCTTCCTCGAAGAGTAACAAAAGGAAGGTGCTTATTGCGTTTACTGTCATACATACTTTGTGTGGTACTTTTGTTTCACTTGGTGTAAGGTGCGACACCCCCCCCCTCCCACACCCCCACAAGACAACGAACGGTTATAAAAAAAATTAAAAGAGTCCGTTGATGAATGGTAGGTCTACGGCCTTTGGATTTTGGTCTCATCTCAAAGGGCAGGGGTTCAATTCCACCCTCACGCGTTCTTGACATTTAAAGCACATTGACACCAACAGATAATTGTACGAGCCTACCGTGGTGCCATCTAGCGTCAGTAATATCCTTAACGTCTGCAGTTTGCTCCCCGGTGCACGAGGACATATCAGATTGTCACTCAGTAATTAAGGTGGCATTGGCTTGTTCGTTTCTTCAAAATCAATGACGTTGTGCATTTCCTCGCTTGATAGTATTACAGATAGTGCTAACTTCTTCAGACTTTCGTTCAGTGACAATATACCTCTTATGTCCAAAAGGCAGCAGAAGTCGGCTTGCATATGTATTTACTTTCCAAATAAGCTAATTCAAAGGTGACTTGACGGCACAGACAAGCATTTTTCAGGCTACTTCTCTTAGTGAATACCTTTGCTTTAAAAATGTCTCTCTACACTTCTAGCCCGAAATTGTTTCCTACCATGGATACCCATTCGAAGAATATGAAGTTAAATCTAAGGATGGTTTTTATACCTGGATACAACGGATACCGTATGGAAAATACAACACCAGTCTGTCCAACAGAAAGCCAGTCATCATTCAACATGGTGCTTCTGGGATGTCTGCCGCCTGGGTAGTCAATCTCCCTTCTATGAACCTTGGTAAGTTATTGTACGCTGAGTTCTACGAAAGCGGATTTTAATGAACGAAAACGCACTCCTTCTGCCCATTGATCAAAAAATAATTGTTGTCATTTTCTCATAAAACTCTTTGCATTTCGTGAAGTAGGTACCCATATGAAACTTTACAAAGTTGCTTATCTATACATTTAATTACACAAGATCCGCAACGCAGTCATCGGCAGCGCAGCAGCAATCTGCATCTGTAGCAACTGCATACGATGCCATCTCCGCCATCTACCGACGGAATGGCAAATTATAGGCAAGGCCCGCTGAGATAGTAGATGCGCCCGGAACGCAACGGCCAGCAGCGCGAACATACGATGCCATCTACCGACCGAACGGCAAATTAAATGAGGGGGGGGGGAGCGAGACGACGCGGAATGAGCGAGCGAAGCGAGCGACTCCGCTAGTAAATAAGATAAGAAAACTTAACCCCGAAGAAAGGAAAAGCCTATATAATTGTAACTAAGTTACATCCGTCAAGAAAATTTAGAGAAAGAATTTTTGTCATATAGTATCTTGAACTTCGCCGCATGTGACCTATTGCTCGTGCACTCCCTCCTACATTTCCAATGTGGCATAAAATTATGGTCGCTTTTTTGACATCAGAATTGATAGTGTAACTAGGGCACACTCTCTCAAATTGGTACAACCTTAGGTCACATGAACTATATAAATTCTTTTTATTATCTAAGTGGTAAGTGTATGAAATAATTCACCATCGAACGTGGTTTTGGCACCAAATGCGGTGCCTTCCGGCGTGGCCTGACATCACAGAAGGACTATTTGTTAGGTCTGAAGAAAAGATTGTTTATTTTTCGGTTTTTCAAGATCACAGTTGGTAAAACTTTCTTTACATGATAATAGAAAAGTGTACGAAAAAAATCTATATATTTTTCATATACTGATTGAAATATCCGTTTTAATTGTCATTTAAGTTTCAATTTTTCAACTACGTGTTTATATTCAATTGATAACTTTTGATTTTTCTTCAATTCCTGCTCAAACGTATACGTTGGAGAGCTATGAATCAAGTGTGGAAAGCAGAGACGCCATTATTAGAATATTGTGGTGTTCGTTAAAACTCCTTCGCATGCAAAGAGAAAAATTAATAGTTCTGTATGTTTGCGGTAGAAGCCCAAACATTCAGCTGTTAATTTGCCGAATCGTGGTTGAAATTTCAAATAAATCTGTATACTTTCCTATACATACTTGCGTACTTACTTACATACTCAATTGCCAACTGAATCAAATACTTGTAATACAATTCACGGGGTGTTGAATGGTTTTGGGGAGAGATCATTTGAATAGCTGGGGTTTGCCAGAAGTTTGCGAGCCTCCAACTACATGTGCATTTTTGTAGCTTAAATAAGCCTGACAAATAAGCTGCGAATAAGCCACACAAAGCAGGAGTTAAGTACCTCGTATCTGGATTAAACCATCGTGCTCTTAGCTTTATTGTGTCCGCGGCCATCTTGAGTTCTCCGCAGAACGAACACAGATAATCGATTTTGTACGTTTTCAGTAGCAGAGTGCCTTGTTGCTATCCAAGATGGTTACAAAAACAATGTCGGCCATCGATTAAAGCCATCCCCATCCAGGAAGACGTAGCCGCTCACAAAACACTTGCAGGACTCAAGATACACCGCGCATACAATAAATTGGTTCCATTCCGATTACTTCCGTGGGAGCTCCGAACATGTTGTTAGTCGAATTCTGAAACATTCAAACAAGGTAGCAAGCGTGTTAACATTACTGTTTATTCAAATATGCCGCCCTCACGTAAGCAAAGAAAGTGTGCAGTAAGTTTCAGGGCGAGTTTATAGGCCGTATATTATTTAAAAATTTCAAGGTGTAAAACCTCTGAAAATAAAAAATAAAATTAAATATTTGAATAATTTAAATTCTGCTGGTGCCACTGTGTGGGTGTTCCCTAAGCAAGAACATGTTGATTTAGCGACAATGGCATGGTGTGGCGAGCGGTTGAGAAATTAGAAGAAAACTCGTATTTCTTGACACTCGAAACAATGTGAATTCGAAATTGAGAATGCGATTCCAAATTAAAAAGCGGGAGCTCGAAACGCGGGATTTGTTGAGACTATTATGTCTACAATTTTTTCCACCCGCTAGTTGGTTGAGCTTTTTTCTTCGACAGGGAACAAGAAGCTGAAATTAATTTTAACTTTTTTTCTTCCTCAGCTTATATCTTGGCTGAGCAAGGCTATGATGTCTGGCTAACAAACTCACGAGGAAATGCGTACTCTCTTCATCATGAAAAATACAACACCTCCCAACCTGAATTTTGGTTTCACGAGTGAGTACCATCATATTCACTAAAAATACATAATTTGTTTGTTTGTTTGGGCAGTCAAAGTCTACGACTCTAGAATACGCCCTGATTATTCATGATTGCAAGAATGTTTCTTTTTTCACGAGGGTTTTTTGGTACAAATTTGCAAAACAGACCTCCACGAGTTTAAAAGTTCTTAATAAGAATGCTGGTTCTCCCCCCCCCCCTACCCACCCCCTCACTTTGTCTGGCTTCTCCTCTGGAAAAGAGGCAACTAAACGACAGGGGCGGATCTAGCATGGTGTCAATGGTGCGCCCACCTCCCCCATTTTGCTCACTCTTTCTGCTAGAAGGAGAGGAAAAAGTTCATCGTAAACTGTGCGACTGTTTTTCACTACTAAAATGGAGTTGAGAACATAAGTTATTTTTAACAGCTGGACAAAAATATGCGTTTTGGTATAACAATTTCGGAACAGCCTCTTCCCCCTCTCCCCCCCCCCCTCCTCCTCCTTCCCACCAGTGAATCAAGTCCTGAATCCGCTCCTTGCAAGTAAAACAGACAAATACTTCACTTCATGTATCTCTATTTTCCGTCTTTATGGGGACAATTTTCAAAGGAGCTGACTGAAGAACAGTGTTGTCAAGAACATGATACGGTACTATTCTTCAGTTTTAACGTTTACGTAAATCATTGTCAGTCCTTATGGGGACCACTTTTAAAGAAGCTAAAGAAAGAACCGTGCATCGTCCTTGCCGCTTCTTATTCTGAAGGTTTAATGTAAACCTGAAGTTTCCGTCCTTGATGCGGGACCATTTTCAAAGGAACCGACCGAAAGACAGTGCTGTCAAGAACATGATAATGCACTGTTCTTCAGTTTTAATGTAAAACCTTAATTTTCCGTCCTTATGGGGACCAATTTCAAAGTAGCTGAATGCAGAACAGTGCACCAAGAAAAAGATAAGAATTTAATCTTGTTCTTGGTGCAAAGCTCTTCAGTTTTAATGTAACCCTGCATTTTCCTTACTTATGAGCAAAGGCGCTAACTGAAAAACACTTGAGTCAAAAACAAGACTCTTAACCATCTAACAAAACGTAACCACTTTGTAACCAAGCTACATATTTTCATTACGCGTGGTGCGAAGAAAGACAAATTCTTATCCTAAGCTCTCATCTTTATCTTTGCCCTCATTTACTATAAATTTTAAACTCATTACTGTTTCTTTTCAAACTTTGCGTATCGACTCCACACCCTATTAGTGGTTAGAATTATCCTATCACTGGGGGACAATAGAGCAAATGCAGTTTTACTTTGCATCGACATCATTCGTTGGTGTACCGTAAGCGCAGAGAAAGCTAAAAATAAATTATCGACATTTTTCTAACTAAATTGCAGGCAAAATTCATCTTACTCTATTTTAATTGGTTATGGTTTTGGTGTATTTGCTTTCCTCCATTCGGTTGAGTAATGCTCATTTACAATCATGGTTGATCATAGGTGAGGTATCCATGGTATCCTGAATTCAGTACACGTTTTGTGTACTTTGTGATTTAAAAATGATACAAAATGTGTACTGCCATTACACAATTCATTAAGGAGGCTGAATTGGTACACGGTGATGTGCACTGTCAGAGTGAAGTGTTTACAGAGTGTAAGTGCAAGGGCCTGGCAAGTGCGTCATAAGTACTGTAACAAAGTACAAATAATAAAAAGTATCACAAACATAATATAGTGCATAATTAAGTTTATATTAAATTTATTCCATAAAAAAGAGGGCTTACCATCGAACAATACATAGTTTGAATAAAGTTAATGCTTTAGTCATCACAATTACCGAAAACGAATGTGACTTTCAGAAGCTGCGCATGTTCACTCAAAGTTTTATTTACTCAAAATTAATTTCATACTGACTTCCATGATCCATCAATTAAATTTCAGCGTCCTTCTTTTAAGTCCCTTTCAAATACACCATAGGATTTCGTCTTCATTCTGTTGATTGGGAGATGACGATGTTAACCACTGGGGTGAGCTTACACTCTTCGCTCAACTCCTAACAACACTCCACTTCGTGTTTGAGGTTACTATTTTGTTTTCGTCAATGCAGATGCACATCTATTCCCGTAAAATACTATAGAAATATGGTTGGTAACGAACTGAAAAAAAAAAACATGAATGGTTAATATCTGTCCCCAACCAAATTTGTTAAGGATTCCCTCAACATTTCTTTCTTTGTTGGAAGATGTATTATCAAACGCCAAGGTAATCCAACTGGTTAATACTGCAAAATTTATTTGAAAAACGTGAAAATTGTGCAGTAAGCAATTTTCATGTGTGTCGTTTTACCATAGGCTACTTTTAATCGGTGCATTAACCGACGCGTTTAATGTCCCGACTTCAAATGGTGACAAGCTTTGTTTAGAAATCATTCCCATCGTTATCATACCTCTTTTGCTTCTGTTCTGGCAAGGCCACTATCGTAACTGTGTGTTTGTACTGGCTCTCAAGCCAGTCTTAAAAAAATAAACTTTATTTCTAGTAGGCAGCAAATAATAATGAATAAATGATAAATTACACACGATGATCGCTTAAAATATTTTCCAGCTGGCATGAAATGGGCTATTATGATATGCCAGCCTTCATCGACTTTATTTTAAAGAAAACTGGCTATTCTCAAGTGATGTACATTGGCCATTCTATGGGAACAACAATAGGGTTCGTAATGTTGTCCACTCGACCGGAGTACAACAAAAAAGTAAGTTTTGATTTGTTCAATATACCTATCGTTATTTTTTCTTATTTTTTTCTCAAAATATTTTCATCTTTTTTCAGATCAAAGCAGCCTTCATGCTGGCACCAGTCGTCACCATGAACTATATTGACAATCCTCTAAAAACATTTTCAAAATATGTTAAGGCTGTTCAATTGCTAGAGTTACTGGGCGAATATTACGTCAATGCTTCTTCCCCTATCATCGAATGGCTGGTGGACAAAACTTGCAATTTACCCGTCGACTTGCTTTGCCGACTTGTTCTCTTACAGTTCGTCGATAGTGATTCACTAAATCTCAACGTTGTAAGTACTATAACAATAACACTTTTATGAGAAGTAAGTAGTTGAACCGCTGTAGAGACAGTTAGGGCCGTAACAAAGTCGTTTGGCGCCCGGGGGCAAAGCACAGAAATGGCGCCCGTTCCCACACACCGCGAAAGTACAAAGTCAAACACTGTTTAAAAAAAAAACTTAAAGTGTATCGGGATCGTCAGAAGCACTTTAAATGGTAACGGGAGCGGGATACGTAATGGCGGTGTTGTCAGGCGACTTAGATGGTGGTGGTGAATGGGCGGATTGAAAGCCGTCACAACTTTCACTTTCGGTTTGTTTGTCAACTGCGGTGTGGTCGCCATCGCCACCACCAGCAGTAGTTTTGTTTGTAGACTTTTTTTTGAAAATAATCACCCAATCTTCCTCAGTTTCTTACCCTCATCTTCTTGCTGACGACGTTTTTTTACGATTTTGTGCTCCAGAGAGTTTTGGTTTAGGCATTGTGACGTTACGACTGAATTGACTGAACTGACAGTGGGTGGGAAGGGAAGTAACGACTACACCGTACACGCCACTAGTTACCGTTACCCAAAACCAATCACTGGCCTTTAAATTGAAAACTTTTCAAATGTTTCCCGACCTAATCATTCATTAAATCAATCTAACACACCAATTTAGCTTTTAATAATTCGTTGCGTTATTAATCTAGTTTCCATCCCAAGTTCAGGAATTATTTTTTAGAAATGCTAACTATTATCTATCAACATCGTAGAAGGGAAGGATGTCCAACAGCAACAAATTACCTCGAGGCCATTGTTTGTAACTATAAGAAGATAATTGTTCGAATATTCGTTCAAAATTCAAAAACTATCCTTTTTTATTTACTGCGTAGGTCCGTCTCGCTAACTCAAACCTGGGGCCGTTGCCCCCCCCCTCCCCCCGTACTTCACGGCCCTGGAGACAGTCCCGGGGTTGGTATTGGCTTTACATACCCTCCCGAGGTCATAAACTAACATGGAAGATTTTTTTAAGAAGGTCTGCCTGAAAAGTAGTTAGGTCAGTCTAGGGGTTTCAAAAAACGGCGTACACTTGATTTGGAGATGAGGATGCTGACCACTGGGGTGTGTTTTTCACAGTATTTAGCCCCCCCCCCCCCCCCTCCCCGGCCCCCTCGCAATGCTTGCAGTACCCTTATGGACGTACAAACAAAATGACTCCCGTTTTTATCGGAATGTCCAAAAACTACCCAGAAGTATAAGGAACTACAGTAACAATTAAATTTAAGTAATGTTCAGGGTGCTTACGTGGTGTTGAGAATTTATTCAGAAAGAAACTTAAAATGCCTTCTAGTTAAAAACAGTTTATTTGTTAATTCCTTTCAAAACTCACAACAAAACCACACTTTTCGTTTGTGTGTGATCACTGGTTTACTAAGCACGTCATTAAAAAGTTTAGAAAGAGCATAAATATGCAATAAAAACATATAGTTTCGGGGATTGCTGCACCCCGTTATCAATGCAGTGATAAAAGACGGGAACCAACTAAATACATAACTAAATACAGATGCAAACCTATTTACGTTGGACTTATTTTATTGGACTTATATGTCAGACTGCCTGAGCGGGGAATCGAACCCAGGACCTTTGGAACCAAAGGCCAAGGTCCTACCGCTGAGCCAGACTGACACGGCCTTTAAAAGGAAACGTCCATAGGCAGCATTTAACACGTGCAGTCTGGCTCAGTCTGGCTCAGCAGTAGGACCTCCGCCTTTGGTTCCAAAGGTCCTGGGTTCAATTCCCCGCTCAGGCAGTCTGACATATAAGTCCAAGAGGCAGCGTAAATAGGTTTGCATCTGTATTTAGTTATTTATCAATGCAAAGTATTAAAAGTATGGGGTGCAGCAATCCCCAAAACGTTGTTTTTATTGCATATTATTGTGCACATTCTAGGTTTTTTAATGACTTTCTAATTTTAGTGCTTTTAATTTCGTATTACTGATTTACTGCCGGGGGTCATCAGCCGGAATTCTGCGTCTCGTATTCAGACGTGGTGACCAGCCCAAAAACTTAACCCGAATGACTCAATGATCGGATTGATCCGGTGATCTGTTTCGACTTTACTGCTCGCTTCACATGGATTCCCTGTTGGCCTGGCCGCTGGGTTTAGTGTTACACTAATATATTTTTTATTTGTTTTAACCAATACTTTGAAAATCAATCACAACATTTATATTCTTTTCCAGCTACGTATTAACCCCTTAAGCCAGGATGTATTCTGCGAGATTGTTTTTTAGATCACGAATTTGGTCGGTGGTACACATTTTGATTTCAGGTCCTCTTAAAATGTATTTGCGCAGTGATCTCACATAACAGTCTCGCAGCTAGGAATTCGTCGCGTGTCCAAATACGTTGCTAAAGTGTCGTTGCCATGGTTTTGATCGGAGATTAAAAGCACCAAAAATAGCAAGTCATAAAAAAGCCTTAGAAGTACAAAAATACAATAAAAACACTTAATGTGTGTTTTTTATTGTATATTCGTACACTTTTAGGGTTTTTTTTATGACTTGTCGGTGCCATGGTAACGGTGCTCCCTGGACCATTCAGTTAGGACATCGTGTGATTAAACGCATGCAACTATACCTCAGCCTCCTTAGAAAAATATAAAGAATTCCTCCTTAAGGAACAGTTTTCCCGGTCACGTATAGGTCTCGAATTTGGTCACTTGTAAAAACTGTTTATTGACTCTTTCCATTGACCACACGGAAGAGCCAAAACAGAGGGAACATTTAAATTTCAGGTTATTTCCAACTTCTCAGCGCCAGAATGCAGTGCGAGATGGTTACATAAATACGTCCTTGGCCGGTAGACCAATTCCCTATCCACTGCAACGTGTTTTCCAGTTTACCTTTATTAATTGCACATAATTTTTCTTTATATTCATTTTGGTCTTCTGTACAGCCATACCGGCTGAGAAGACTACTGTAAAAACTGTGTACGTCCGTCCGTCCATCAGTCACTTTTTTCCAACTTCGCAACGGTACCAGATAGAGACTTCACGGTTTACAACGTTAGATTCAGGGTCAGCAGTTAGGTGAATAACGTGGCAAATTAAAACATCATTACTTTCTTATAGCTAATATACTTCTTCTTCGGGAATATTAATGCACGGTGGTGATGTCACGCCAACACATCCCCATGCTTAAAGTGTAGCCGTTATATACGGTTAATCTGAAAACCAACACACGTGACCGTGGGTTAATTTTGATAACCCACACTTTTTTTTTGATAACCCACACTTTTTTGGATAATCTAACACTTTTTCCGCGCTCTACACAACCACTGCTCTACCACGTGACATACTTTGCAAAACTACCGTACACAAAACAAATTCAACCAACATAAATAAGCACATTTGCAACCTGTGACATTTATCGTACTAACACGAAAAAAAAAAAAAAACCTCGCGTAGGCTACTATGCTAGAACCCCACCCATGTAAGAATGGCCCAATCCGCCAACCTTTCGCTCCGACAGTACTAAAACTAGGCTACCGACACTTGTAAACACACGTAAATACACCTAAAAACATACGATACTCAAGCGAACAGCACATTTATAACCTGGCGACATTTTCCGC
>JAHWFP010088279.1:0-10785 GCA_023313725.1 Lithobius niger | reverse complement strand
GGCTTTAAGCATTTTAAGGCTTACCATCGTATTTCATACGCTTAAGCGTTTTTTAATACTAATACTTTTAAGTTACGTGCAATTTTAGTTATGGCAACTGAACTAATTTCGCCCTGTTTACATGTAATGAAGACTTTGTGTCAGTTTGCACAATTCTTAAAGGTTTGTTGGATGTTTCAGGGTTGAGACATGCTTGCGACTCGTACCTGGATGTTGCCCAATATTAAAAAAAAAATGACACCTAAGAATCTTATGCATACATCAGTGGCGCACCCCTAGGAAACTGCAAGGGTTAATGTTCTAAAAATGCATGTTTTACTTACAGAGTTTCGAGGGACTCCCTAAATTCCTTAGCTGATTTCCCGGACCTTTAATGTCCATTTTTTTTTGCTCGTCTTCCTCACATCCGCGAAAAAAAACCTTTGCGTGTGCTCTTCTGGCACACATTGCATGTTTACTGAAAAATACGCTTCTTTGTGGAAAGGCGGACGGTGGAATTCACATCAAAATTTTGCATAGGGACCCAGCCTAAGTTCTTTACGCCACTGCATACAAACCAGGGTGGAAGAGAGAGAAAGTGGATCAACTGCTTGCCAAAATGTGAAGTGATAAAGATACGTTTCACAGCTCGATAGCGTGGGACTTGCTAATCATTTGTGTGATTGCATGTGTCAGCACTTGTTACCAAAAAAGTAAGCGCAGCAAAGTATGCTACGAAAATGTCGTTTTTAAACACTACGTACTGTACAACGCTATCACGTGATGGAGAGCTGGGCGGCCGTTTGAAGGCGGAGTGGAGATGCCAGTCTTTGGCAGAGCACGGTGTCCGTGACGGATCCGCATTTAGCGACAAAACGAGGTTGCGCTTTTCCCAGGGCAAGTTCGGCCACGATACTGCTTAGGCGCAATAAATAAACGTCAGAGGTTTGGAAAAATATCGTGGATCGTTGTTAATGCCTAGCGCAGTTTAGGTAAAACAGTTATTCACACAGAAACGGTTTTGGTTTGGGGGACTGATGGTCTTTTTCCTCTTGATTTTATTTAGATTACACACATGTAATATCATGGAAAAACAGTTACTTGGCCAAACATGTTTTTCTAGGAAGATTGAGAATTTTTACTTGGTTGACAAGGAATAAAGTTAATATGGGTTGACATCCAATGGAACAATTGACAATGTGGGGTTTGGCTTCTCATCTTACGTCTAAGAAAAAGAAAGATTGGGTTAACTTACAGTTCAGTTTGGGGCATTGGGGTTCCAACTCCGGAGTGAGGAACAGAACACAAAACGAGATTAAACTCTGGAAAGTCCACAAACAGTAAATGAAGGCGGCAACAGGCCCGTGGGCAAGACGATTCTGTTTTTTTTTCCTCATTACAATGCAAAGGGTAGATAAATCATAACTCAAACATGAGTATTGGGGCCTCAACCCAAAAGAGTCAACTGTTTGGGCAGAGGAGAAATTAGGAAAGTAAACAGAAAAACAATACCACTAAACAATGGTTACAAAGGACATCGCTCATCATTATTGTAACAAAGTAACAAAGAGAGGTGGGAGAAAGCTTGTCAGAACTTAAATTGGATGTTGGGAAGTTGCATTGGGAGCTGATGTGACAAGGACAGAGGAGCAAAAGGAACTGTCTAACAGATAGTACGGTTAAAAAGGGCTAAATTCGAATGCTACTAGCCGACAGGGCCGGATTAAGGAGGGTGCTTAATTAGAAAAGAAATAAAGTTTATTTTAATAATTAATTTCTTTTGAGCCTTAAGTCATCCGATGCAATTTAATGCTTGTATGGCTGTACCGGCTCAATTTTGAACATTACCAGACTTTTAGAGAAGAAGAAATATCGGGTAAAGGGAGATGCCAACCAGGGGATTCAATCCATGAAACCTCCAATCATCGTAGGGGCCGAAAGATTCTCCAGAAGTGGCCAGAAATTGAGTGTTGATTGCTGAAACACCGGGCCACATGTGGAGAAACAGCCTCAAGGATGCCTCACGGTCACGGGACTGAAAATTTGTTGAAGACTATGTTTACGCCTCATTTTGCAGGACTGGCGAAGGGGAGGGAGGGGGGAGTTATACAATAAATCTTAAGCACCAGAATTCTAAGAGGCTTAATGCGGTCTTGCTAGCCGGGTACGTGCTGTTTTCCGGAGCATCTGCCTTTTTTTCTGATTATTTACGGTGGAAAAACTTAAATGGTTTTGTAACGTACGCTTGTGATCGTTTCACCACGTTATTAACCACGTGATACATGATTTTTTTTTAATTCTTCTATACGTGGGCGCACAACTGCACATACAACAAATATTTTGACTTGTTTTAGTGTTCTTGTTGTTTACGTTAGATTGGAATAAACAAGACGAACCCAAAGCCATCTGTATTTATTTCGTATTTGAAGTTTGAATCCAGCTTGAATCAGCATAGGCATACTTCAAAGTATGCTGAAACTTCGTCAACTGAAATAAAGGTAGAATATATTGCTACAAGTAAAGTTAAGTTACGCAGATGCCACTTGTAGTATTATTCGAAAGTACATGTTATCAACTGGCAGTGGCATAACTACTAACGTGGGAAGGGGGGGACTACCCCAAGAATACGGCGAGGGGTGTAAAAATGAAAAAAATTCTACTTATAATTGATATTTTCTTCTAAGTTTTTTTTTATGGCGCTGTACTTTATGCAAAGTAAGAAAAAAATTCGTACCTTAGAAATAACGTGGTCGTAAGTTTTCTATACATACGAATGCCCGTACTTTTAAACTATGCATAACCAAAAAATACGTGGGGGGAGGGAGGGGGCCAATCCTACACCTCCCTTATTTACAGAAAGGAAGGTTATACAAGAAAAGAAGAGTGTCCTCCCTCCCACCCCCAGTATTTTGGGTCTGCATGGTGTTAAATTGAGGACATTCATACACATAAATAATATTTTTTCTGAGGGAGGGAGCGGAATTTTATGTCAACAGTTAGAAAACATACGATATTTTATTCGACTTGCTTTGCGTAATCTTCCTTTCTGTAAGTAAGGGGTAAGGGGAGGTGTGGCTTTCACCCACCTCCCTATTTTTTCCTGGCATCCGTATTTTAAAAGTGCGAGCATTCGTATATGCAAATAGTTTTTTTTCTGGAGAAAGCAGAATTTTACATCCCTCAGCCAGAAACGTATGATCACTTTAATTTTTTTTCAGGGGGTGGGGGAAGAAATTTAAGCCCCTCCCCCATGATACTCTTTATGCTTACGAATGACTGCACTTTTAAACCATGCAGGGCCAAAATAAGCGGGCAGTACACCCCTCCCCATTTTCGGCCTTGCATGATTAAAAAATTCAGGCATTCGCATGCATAAACTTTTAGGTTTTTTCGATGGGGGAACCCCCCCCCCTACTAGAAAAAGTACAACCACTTTATTTGTAAAGTGCGATTACTTTTCTTGCTTTGTGTAATGTATGGTACCATAAAACAAATCTTTGAAGAAATGGCAAATAAATAAATGCAATTTTTTTTCGTAGATTTTTAAGCCCCATTGCCTTCCCCCACCCGCCCGGGCACCTAGTACTTATGCCACTGCCAGTCAATAACAGAAACTTTTGAATAATAGTAGGCGGCTGCGTAAGTAATTATTTTAATTGTGTAATTAATGCATTCTACCTTGATTTAAGCTGACGAAATTTAGGCGTACCTTAAAGTATTATAGTTTCAAGCAGGGTTCAAGCTGACTATCCTAAATAAATACAGCTAACATAAACAACAAGAATACAAAAGCAAGGCAAACAATTTTTTGTTATGTGTGCTGTCACGTCCCTGTGTATCTGTCCTGGAAGAATTAAAAAATAATAAAATATGTAGAACGTGGTTAAAACGTGCTTATACAATCACAGGTGTGTACTACAAACACATTAAATTTTCAACCATAAATAATTTGGAAACAAATGTAGACGTTCAAGAAACAAGCGTGTGCCCGGCTTGTAGCATTCGAATTTAACCCCTTTCGATTATAACTCTACTAGTGGGAAGCCCGGACAAAGTTCGGGGAGAAGCAAATGTGTGGTCATAAAAGCCCAAAAACTACTGGCCTCAATAACTAAGCAGCATGACAAAATAAGACCAAGGTTAGTTTCTTCCCTTATAACTCACATGTCCTTCCAAATCCTTTTTAACCCTCCACCCTGCGCCCCACCTCTCTCTCTGCCCTCCCGTGATCTCCGTCTCCGATCTCCGTCTATTCTGCCTCCATTACCCTAGTCATTTCTACTCCTGCGTCCCCAAACACTGATCCTCTTGGCCGGCTCTGTCCTCCCCTCCCCCAACAATCATGGGTCATAAATCTTCCAGCCCTGAGCATTCTTTTCGGGAAATGGCAAGAAACTGCGACCAGCCTATGACGAATTAGTTACAATTAAGCGTCACTATGCGTAAAACGTTTCACCACCACATTACAGTACAATCTCTTCGCCACCAGATTGCAGCAGGAGGAGGAATGCAATCCCCCTCCCCCAACCCACCCCCCAAAAAAGCCCTGAGGCAATCTTTTCGGGAAATGGCAAGAAACTGAGGCCGAGGAAATAAATATGCCAAATTAATTACAATTAAGCATCACAAGGGCGTAAAACGTTTCACCACCACATTACAGTACAATCTCTTCGCCACAAGATTACAGCTGGAGGAAGAATGCAACCTCCCCCCGAAAAAAAATATGGGCCCCTCCCACCCCCCCAAAATACCGGCCCAGCCACGTTGTGCCAGTCTCTTCTCCCTCTTACGCAAGTGGCCGGCTGCCGCCAATCTTTTCCCATCTGGTGCAACCCGCCAACCAAACACCACTTGCACCACCGGCCACTCGGGGAGGGAGTAATACAAAAAAATATAACTACGCAACACTATGCCTATCAATGTTCACCACCGGACAGCAGCACCGAACATTCATGTCAGCCAATCTCAGCAACCTCACTCGGACTTAGTTTTTGGCAACGCAATTATCCCTGGCGGCAATTTTTTTTTTTGCATTTGTCAGAACAGAGGCAAACGGAAATTACAAACACGAAGATCAAACGTGAACCGAATGTGAACTGTGAGCAAAGCTAATCAACCTCACTCGGCCTTGGTTTTCCACTAAGTATTTATCCACGCCAGCAACAGATGGCGCAGAGTTGTTGACGTTTGCAACCACAAAGAGCAAACATGAACCGAATTTGAACTGTGAGCAAAGTTAAGCAACCTCACGTGGCCTTGGTTTTCCACAAAGTATTTATCCGTGCCCGCAACAGATGGCGCAGAGGTGTGGACGATTGCAAACACAAAGAGCAAACGTGAACCGAATGTTAACTGTGAGCAAAGCTAAGCAACCTCACTCGGCCTTGGTTTTCCACAAAGTATTTAACCAAGCCAGCAACAGATGGCGCAGAGGTATTTGCCCAGATCCTCATTTGCCCAGATCCTCCTATGCTCATCACCACTTTCCCCCGCTAGCAAATTATGATGTTAGACTAGGCGCCTAGCGATGGAATGCACCACACCGCTTCACTTTCCCACCACCACGCGAGCAAGCATTAGGTTTTTCCTTTTCTCACATTGTTTCCACCCTGATACAAACCATAGATGACAGCAGACCTTGTGTATTGTTCCTACTGTCCTGAAACACAGCTTATTGTTCAGTAGCTACGGTTTTACAATAGAAAACAACATAACTTATTGTCAGACAGTACAAGATCTTGAAACAATACAAACAATAGAAATTATCTATGGTTTGTACAATCCTGAATTGTTTACTTACTGTTCGGCTATTGTTTCTAGCACAGTAGAGAACAATAAGGAACAATAAAGAACAATAAGATTTATAGTTAAGACAATAGAAAACTGTAGCGGACAATACCTGACCATAGAATACACTGCAAAACAATAGACGGCTTACGAGTATTGGGTTATTGTTCGTACTGGTATTTTCACCAGGGTGGACAAGCGAACACGACCATTTGAAACCAAAGGCCAAGTTCCTACCGCTGAGCCAAACGACCAAAAGGAAACCATACCAAAATACCTAGGTCCTACCGCTAAGCCATACTGACACGGCCAAAAGGAAATGTCCATAGGCAGCATTTAACACGTGCTTGTATACATACATACTGCCTGAGCGGTAGGGCAATCGAACCCATGACCTTTGAAACCAAAGGCCGAGGTCCTACCACTAAGCCATACTTAAACGGCTAAAAGGAAACCACCACATGCAGCATTTCAAACGTGTTAAATGCTGCTTTTGGGCGTTTCCTTTGGCCGTGTTAGAATGGCTCATGGTAGTACCTCGGCCTTTGGTTTCAAAGGTGGTGGGTTCGATTCCCCGCTCAGGCAGTCTGAGCCAAAAGGCAACGTAAATAGGCTTGTATCTGTATTTATTTTGAACGGTAAACGTGGTACCAACCCCTAGTAAAAGTACAGGCGTGGTTCGGTCCCTATTATAGTGGTAGACCCTTTTCATTGCCCTTTTGATTCAAACAAGAGATTCCCACATTTCGAATGAATCAAGTTGCAGTCATCCACCTGAATTATAAAAGACGCAACATCAATTGAAAGTTTAAGATGTATTCACAAATCCAGACATCTATAAGCATTAAATAAACCAAAATGGCCGAAAATGGCCCAACATGACCGTTTTTCTCAATAACAGTGACATATGGAAAAAAACATATGGGACCTACATTGTAGACCACATTATTGTAAACAACGTATATCTTCACCATTTTTGTGTAACACTAAAGCTTCTTGCATAATAGACAAATATGATTCAAATTAAGTAAGAATTTGGCTTCGTTTTGGTCGCAATCTTTAATGCTTAAGGTTTTCAGTTTCGAAACCATCGTCTTAAAGTGCACATCCTTTTGAGTAGGTTCCAGAAAAAAATTGACCTCAAAATGCAAGGTAAATTTGTAATCTCTTCGTATTTCCATATATCATACAAGGCGATAGCCGTGGAAATACGAAGAGATTAGAAATGCACCTTGCATTTTGTGGTTAATTTTTTTCTGGAACCTAATCAAAGGGATGTGCACTTTAAGACGATGGTTTCGAAACTGAAAACCTTGAGCATTAAAGATGGCGACCAAAATGCCGATAGTCATGTATATATTAACACTGGTCGACCTAGGACCTCTGTGTTAAACTCTCAACTTTGAGAGCTTATAACTCCGTCAAAAGTAAACATATTTAAAACAAATTTGGAATCCAGCCTTGACTAGTAAAGGCCTGGCTGCAGTCCGAAAATTGTGAAATTAGGTCCAGCCAAACCAGAGATGCAGACAGGGGCCAAATAGACAACTTCTTGTTCAGCTTCTTCTTGTTGTTGTTGTTGTTGTTCTGGGGATACTTTCGTCTGTCCTCTCTACAGGTCAAACCATTTGTCCTATAAAGCTGGTTCTTAACTCATTTTACAGGTATTGCTCTGTAGATGTGCCCTTTTCATTAGGCCTTTTCTAATTGGTCAAGTGGTTCAGGGGTTACGGAGCTCTAAACCAGCAGATTGATTGTTTTACATTGTTTTAAACATTGTTATTATGCAACAATACCAATTATCAAAATCCAGCTGCGAGACATAGACTGAAGATTAAAGGATTTGTTTCTATTGTTACCATTGGCGATGGCCAGATTAGTAAGGGTCAGCCTAGGGTCTCTTGTGTTAAACTATCAGCTTTGACCGTCAACTGCACTGTTTTACAGTTTAGCTGCAATTCTAAAAGTAACACGAATTAATAAACAAAAACGGAACGTTAAATGTTTAGAGTAAGGATCTAAAAGTCAAAACCTAGAAGGAACACGGACAAGCTTTGACAGTCAGGGTCTAGAAAAAAAATTTTGTCAGTAAGAGGCTGGAAAGCATTAGACCCTTACTACCCGGTGGTCAGCAATAAATATATTTTCACGAAAAACTGGAAATCATCCTACAATGACCCATGTGCTGTGGTAGTTGTGGTACCATCAAGTGGTAGTATGGTTATACGTTTCCTGCTTTGCTTTACGTTGAAAATTATTTTTCAATTTAGTAACATGCCAGCATATTCGTAGCAGACAGCATTATGGTAATCCTCTACCATAAATCTACGAAATATAATAAAAATTCTACAGCATCAAAAGACAAAATGCCAAACTTCACAAGAAAATTGTGTTATTAAAGTTCCAAAACAATATTCTAAGAACAAAGAAAACCTGCTACAACCGTTCATACACACGTTCAGTCCGAAGAGACTAGAACTAATCTAACCACCGGGTAGTAAGGGTCTAATGCTTTCCAGCCTCTTACTACCCGGACTTTACACCTAGACCCTGACTGTCCGAGCTTGTCCGTGTTCCTTCTAGGTTTTGACTTTTAGATCCTTACTCTAAACATTTAACGTTCCGTTTTTGTTTATTAATATGATTGAAGTCGTCTCTACAGCAAAACTAAAACTATTAATTTCTCAGTTTCTATTGAATATATTTCGACCAAACTTGGCCAGATAGTAGATAGCAACTTTTTCCAAGTTTATACCAACTTTTATGCAATTGCGTGCAAGAGTAAATGTACGGAGCCACACGAAAATTTGAAAACTGTTCACTTCTTGTTGGTGTTGTTGTTGTTCTTGTGTGACACAGTTTCAGAAAAAAACTACTGCACCTACCTAAAATCTGAAACATGATCTAAGCCAAAAATTTCCCTGGGCTTCATCCTCACAGAGATCACTTTTTCGATTGGTCCAGCCATTCTGGAGTTACAGGTCCCTGAACGATCATTTTGATTGTTATACATTGTTTTAACCATTGTGATTATGGAACAATGCCACTCTCCAAACTCCATATCCATTCTTCGTGCATGTGATATGTCTTTGCTAAAAAGTCGATTGTTGTTGTCGATTGTTGATTGTTGATCGGATGGCTGCCGATGTTGATGGGCTCCTCCAGGAGCTATGGAGACAGGTCCTAACAAATAGTGAAATAAATCTAGGAGTTGTAACTGATGAAGTATTCCCTAAGGTGATGCGAGAAGCGCAGAAAAGGGGTATAAGCGAAAGAAGAGTAAGAGAATTTGGTGTTGACACTGTCATGAAAACCAGATACAAGCAAGATGGCGGTGAGACTGATGAAGCAAGAGTGAGCAGAGAGGAAGATAGATTTGGTAGAGAGACAGCTGTGAAAGCGGTCAAATTGTTCGGTTCAGTTTCAGCAGAGCATGAGCAAACAAGGTGGGGAGACTGTGAAGTAGAAGCAGAATATTATAGAGAAGATGCGGATCAACGGGAGGAGCAAGAGAAAAGATAGCAAGCCAAGAGCTTTCAAGCTCCTAAGAGGCGATACGGAGGTGGCCTCACCAACGTAAGGACGCCGAGGTCGGTAATAATGGTTTGTGGAGAAGCTGGTGGCCCGTATTCGATCCCACAGATTTATTTAACTGCAGCTGGAGTTGTTGGTGAAGAAGAGATTGTAGCAGCGGCACTCTACGAATGGGTCACGTGTTTGAAGTGGAGGTAAGATCAGTAGCGGCAAAGCAGAAGCTTCTGAAAGCCAAGATCACGGTTAATAGGCAGCCAGTAGACATATTTGATCTACACGAGCAGACAGTGCAAGCACGTCTTCTATAGGTTGCCTAGAGGTATCACACCGCTGGAGAATGCGACAGGCTTTGCACGCATTGCAGTTCTAGAGAAGCATGAGTTTGAGCGTCTGAGTGTGCATGGAAGATCGGTTTGTGGAACGACGGCTCGTTTTGTCACGCTCCGTCTCAGGGAAGGGATGATAGTTGAGGATATACCAGATGTCACCACGATTAGAGGTATCCAGACCTTAGTGCTAATCAAAGAACGTGCTCCTCAATGTCTAAGGTGCGGAATTAAGGGGCACTATTGTAGAGCGTGCGCGAGCCGCTCATGCGACATTTGTGAGGTCTGGTGTGACCCAAGACATTTGTGCCCACACTTGCAAGCAGCGGCGAGAAACAGGCTTGTGTAACGGATGGTGCAAGTGGCACCACTGAGGGCAGAGTCGAACGTGAATGAGCAGCAGAGCCAGTCTGGACATGTGCAGCAGTCATAGCAACCTTGGCCGCAGCTATCAATGCAACCGCAACCTCAACCGCAGCTGCAACCGCAAGTCCACCATAACTTAGAGCAGGTGCGCCGGCAACAGAATGTGGGGCAGCCTGCCATGAGCTCGAGTGCTCCTTGCCTCATGGCGGTGGTGGAAGATGTAGAAATTCAATTGCCAAATGATGATGTGACTTCTGTGGCTGGAGAAAAGGGTGTGCAAGATACTTCGTTATTACGAGACGATAGTGATGGCCCATGGCTAACTCCGTCTCCGAAAAGAAAACGGAAGAGGAAGAAAAGTCCAGGTTCTAAGGCATCAGCTGTAGTGATGATGCAAGCGGTCAATTTAGATGCAAGCGCCGATGCAAGAGAAAATCGTACTGTGTCAAGTGTAGTGAATAGTGCGCGAATAAGCAGTGGTGAAAATGAAAATGGCATGTGCGTAGACCCGGTGGAAGTGGTTATACCAGGCGATTTGCAATGTGATGATGTTCGTGTACAGCAGAGTGTATTAGGTGACATGGTGGGCCGACTTTCAGAGGAGGCCCCAAGCTCACAAATTCCAGATAGTCAGGTAATTTTAAATTGTAGTGATCTAGAGAGAACAGAGGAGATGGGAGGAGTAGGTTAGAGTTAATTTGTAATGTTCATAGATCCAGCCTTATATAAAATTGCCTCTTGGAATGCGCGAGGCATACAACAGAAACTAGAGGATGTTGAATTGTTGTTGAGT